>JAQMCW010002621.1:0-10898 GCA_030068335.1 Chrysichthys cranchii
GTTGGTGTACAGCCATTTTCAGGTCTCTTCAGAGATGTTCAATTGGGTTTAAGTCAGGGCTCTGGCTGGGCCTTTGAAGGACATTCACAGAGTTGTTTCTAAGACGCTCCTGTGTCGTTTTGGCTGTGTGCTTAGGGTCATTGTCATGTTGGAAGGTGAACCTTCGGCCCAGTCTGAGGTCCTGAAAAAAATGAATGTGACTGATTTTAGCATAAGGCTGCAACATTACAAATGGTGAAAAATTCAACGGGGTCTGAATACTTTCTGAACGCACTGCAGGTCACTCCGGATAAGGGCGTCTGCCAAATATAACGCATGTGTTCAAACCCCAGCTCTCTCAGGTAACTCTGATTGACTAGCAAGACTCCTCAGCTCAGTAGTGTCAAGCATTGAGAAAATCATTATATCATTATAACCATGTAAAATATTACAGTACTTTACCCTAAACATGTTTTCCACTTGTTTACTGTAAACTTTACAGTTCTTTACTTGCCACCAAGCTGCCAGTTAATTACACTAAAATTATTATTATTTTTTCTTACAGTACAGTGTATCCCACAATCAGCTTATCTCCTCCTGAGACCCCACAGTCCTCTGAGGAGGACATCACATGATTGTCCCCCAACTATTGTACACTGTCTGCATTTGCTTGTAAGATCCTCATGAGAGGACCATCGTGTATTACTCGTTTGCTAAACATCTTCCTGATTGGAGACAATCATCAAGTTCAATAGTTATCAATGATGAAATAAACAAACAGTCAGGAGAAATGACAAGGCGCCCAACATGAGAGTTTGGCTCTCAGGAGGATGGAACTCAAAAATGTGTCCTCGAGCCGAACAGAGACACGGGGCGTGGCAGTCCCCGCCTCGTTTACATAACTAATTTGCATACGCACGCCCCGCCCCTTCGTTAGCTGCTATTTGTGTGATGTCGGTGTACATGGTAACGGTTACTGTACGGCGGCAGCGAGACGCGCTGGTGGGCAAAGCGGAACAACAAGCGCTCAGACAACAAGAGGAAGAGGTGGAGAAGAAGAAGAACAAGTAGAGGAGGAGGAGGAGGAGTGGATATGGGGAGCATGTGAAAGAGGGGAGGTGGTGTTTCCGGACGGACAGGCGGCCCGGAGGCTGGTGACACTGACAGCCGACACTTGGCGCTTGTGTTGGGGCGCCTGTGAGCAGCACAGCCCCCTCCTCGTCCTCCTCCTCCTCCTCCAGTCAGTCCTCCCAATGGGCTCCTGCTTCCACACGGCACCCAGCCCGCCCTGAGCACCGGAAACCCCCTGCTCGTCTCTCTGGGACCGTGTTAGCGTCGTGCTTTCGGCGAGGAAAGAAAAGAAGAAAGTGGAGTGCGATTTGAGGTAAGCGTCTATCCGGGATGCTCACGCACGCGCTTGGTTCTATTGTCGAAAGCGTCGCGCGCTCACAACGGGTTTTTAGCTGTTTCTGGGTCTGATATCCGAGCGCGCGACGGGATAACATTGTTAACAAGGCTGGTGTGATTCCTGCGATTCCTTGTCACGCCTCAACCCGGGGTGATCACGGGCAGCTCCCTGTCAGGGAGCTTTATCATAGAGGGGGGAGTGATGAACTTGATTTGGTACATGCAATGGAGCTCTGTGTGTGTGTGTGTGTGTGTGTGTGTGCACGCACTGGGAATAAATGAAATAAAAACTAGATGTGTGTGCCCAGAGTGTGTGCACCCCTGCTCAAGGCTCGCTTACTACCCGAGGCAGTGCGATTGAGCATGCAGTGGGATCATGTGCCAGGGAAAGTAGGCAAAGTTCCTCTCTAGATGCAGGCTGGGAATGGTATGAGGGGCAGAAGTCGGGATCAGGGTGTTCTTAAGAGCAACAGCAATACCACCCCCCCTCCATCCATCCTATCTTGCAGTATGTTTGTTTGTTTGTTTGTTTGTTTATTCGTCTTTATTTGTCTTCTGCTGCTTGATCCTGTTCAGGGTCGCTTGGGAGCTGGAGCCAATCTGTGGTGACTTTGGGTGAGAGGCGGGGTACACCCTGGGCCGGTCATCGATCCATCGCAGGGCAATACACACACCGAGACAGACGACCATTCACACTGACATTCACTCCTACGGGTAATTTAGAGTAGCCAGTTAGCCTAATCCACTCTGTGCATGTGTTTGGCGTGTGGGAGGAAACCGGAGTACACCGAGGAAACTAAAAACGTAGAAAGGCGCCCAGGTCAACCCCAGGGATCGAACCCAGGATGTTGTTGCTGTGAGGCGACAGTGCTAACCACTTAGCCCTTGTTTGTTTATTTATTTACTTATTTCTTTATGTAATGTTGATATTAATGTTCCACATGGACTAATGTGGCTTTTGGACTCTTCTAATAGAGAAGTATTATAGGTTCTTTGATTGTCCCTCTACAGCACTGTGTTTATTATTATTATTATTATTATTATTATAAAAGGTTCCAAGTAGAACCCTTTTAGGAGGCTAGGAACCAGTAGACATGCCTTGAAGAACCATTTTTTTATAGTGTGTAGGACTTCAAAAGGCCATGGATTTTATGCACTGTGATTAGTCAATATCTTAATGTGAAGACAATTCACAACCCAATAGGTGCAGAGTGTACACTGTTTAACACTGAGCGCTGATTGCTGTGATTTCCACACATGCTTCCTGGTTAACATGCGGTGGTAGCTTGTGCAAGCGAAAGTGGGTAAAGTTCCTCCAAATGCAGGATGTAGGCGTTATGACGTGCAACAGGTCGAGCCAAGTGAATTCAGTTCACTTTAGATTTTATTGTCATAAATCCACATCACATAACAGTGTAGTAGGACGGTACACTGGACTACGTAATGTGTACATACACACAACATGACGTGTACAGTGTGTGTACATGCCTATTTTTTTTTTTCTGCTACAGAGTTCTATATTCACATCAGTGGAAGCTGGTGGGGTTTGAAATAGGGGAAGCACCAGTGTCTGTTATTGATGTGTGTGTGTGTGTGTGTGTGTGTGTGTGTGTTCTGTTTTTATCTGATTCATCAGTTAAATACTTCCTGTTTGATTCTCAGTCTCTCCTCATAAGGAAGCATCAAAAGAAGCTGATGACGGCTGGATGCAGAACTTAAAACTAAATAGTGCAAATAAAAAAAATAAATAAAAACGAGAATGCGAACGATATGAAAGCGAACTGTATAATTACGATTAATTTACACTGTATACCAGTTTCAGGGGTATAATCACAAACCATCATAGTTGTATAAAAGTCTTGTGAATTAGGTTACTGGTCATCACTGCGGCTGAAAACGAAATCTGTGTGATATTCAAATATTGAATTTCACCAAGATTAAAGAATACTACAGACACTTTGGTAAACATTTCCTTGCCACACAAGAGGCCAGACTTCCCATATAGTCTTTAAAGCAATCACCTGAGTTGCACATTCTGATTTTGCACACAGTGGCATCTTGTGCAAGTAAAATCGCGTAAAGTTCCTCTAAACGTAGTCTATTCGAGAAGGCATGATGTGTAGCAGGACGGATAAGGGGCGGAAATAAGCACAGATTTTAAAGATAATAATACAGCATGCTATAAACTGCAGGAATTTCCTCCCCCTGGCCTTTTGCGGTAATATTTGACAATGAATGCTGTTTTAACGTTTATAGGACCTGCATGAATGACTGCATCGTCTTGATTACACTCGGAAACACTGAGAACCATTGAACGTTCTTCGGATATCCCTGTACAACACTGTAAATATTTCCTTTGAGAAAGCAGAACCCTTTAGGGGGTTAAGAATAATTCATTATCTAACGAACCCTTGAGCGACCCCTTTATTCACAAACGTCGAGCGCCACACCATATTAATTACATTTTCCCCCACAGTGAGCTGCGTGAAGAGAATTCACAACACGCCGAGCAGATTGTTGCATGTGAGTTAAAAGGCTACAATTTGTTTAATGATCAAACTGACCTTTATATTTATAGAGCAATTATGTAGCACGCTTTATGGGGAAAAAAACAGTTTACGGTTCATTTTCTGACCTAGTAACAGACCATTCATGTGTTTTTTTATTATCCTACCTGTGTACAAACAAGAGTGGGCTGTCTGGTAAAATGTGCACCAAGTTTTCTCCGATCGATCCCTTCCTCTCGTGAACTGCCGCCCTGCACCTTATAGGCTTTTGAGAAACGGGCTCGGCTCAGCAGGCCATTTTGCCTCATGGCTGAGTGTTCCTTTCTTAGTGATGAGATCACCTCCGTGTAATTTTTGCTTTGTGTCCTGGTTGCAGTGATCCATATGTTGCTCTCATTACATCCAGAAGCTTTTAGGCTGTGAAGTGGATGCTATCGATTAGATTTTGCCCAGCCTCCCTGACTCTGTCCTGATGCTTTGCTGACTGAGGGGACGGCGAGTGTAATTTTTCCATTAGACGAGAGATATAGAGGGAACCTTCCCAAATATTTATTATACTGTGTTATGACTAGGGAGTTGATGATTTTCCATGTAACCCCATTTGTAGTTACATTTAATGTTGCGGGCCATCTGCAAAACTGGTATCGTTCACTTGATAGCAGCGTCGGGCTGTTGAGGTCAAGAAGAGAAACAAACGCGGCGTGTCATGTTAAACAAAACCGTATAACACAAAGGCCCTGTTTACACTCGACTTGATCAAGTCCTGCTCTTATTGATTCTCCGTTTTAATTCCAATATGGGAAAAAAAGAGGTCAAATATTAATACAGCGCACCCTCAGCTCACCAAATTAATCCGTTCCAAGACCCGATTTGTTCGCGACCCGAATCAGTTTTTCCCATTGAAATGAATGTAAGTACGATTAATGTGTTTCAGGGCTCAAAACATATTTTTAAAGTGTATTATGGATTTATGTGTGGTGATAAAACATAGAATAAAATTAAAATAACCTTAATTATAGAAAAATAAAGCTAAATGAAATAAACAGGTGATTTTAATGCACGTTACCTTTGCGGTGGATACGTAGTTGCTGGTGTAGGCGAAAGGTGGCAGAGGGATATGGTGGCGGTTCTCATGTTTTGCGATCATTTCTTTCGTTATTTCAACTGTTATACACTTAGGCTTCTTACTCTCACTACCATTTCCACTTTCTTGGGACCCATTATAAGGCTTATAGAGTAAGAATGCAGAGATACAATGAAAAAATGCTGTGAACATGATTTAATGAAGTTTAAGCACCGAAAAAAAATTAAAGTTTGAAAAATCCGTAATTATACAAAAAACTTACTGTAACCAAGAAAACTAACCTTGCATGAGTCAACTTCTGGTGTTCAGGAAGTGAGGAGGAAGATGGGCGGGGAGGAGGTTACTGTACAGCTAATGAACGCCCGTCTGACCGAGACCGATTAAAGGAACACGTGCGCATCTTTGTTAGGTACGCAATACGCAAACAGAAAACGGGAAAACATTGGCGCGTACGAAGCGGAAGGGGAAAATGGCCGGCACTGCGTTTGTTTGGCACCCGATTATGTGGTCGTGACCAGATGCAAAATTTTGGCCAATTTTTTGGTCGGGAACCGATTTGTTCATGTCCGGAGGTTCCACTGTATAACAAAAAATACGTTTTGTCTATTTACACCTTTAGTTAAAGCATGTTCACTGCATTATTGTAATGAAGAGACCTTTTTTCCATCTGAAAACGTAAACAAGTGCAATAATATTTAATATTACTAGGCAGACGGGGTTCTCAAAGGCAGAGCTGTACTGGGGTCAAAATCCAAAAAACTATAATACACACACAAAAAAACAACAACAGGTAGACAAGAGCATTACCAAAAGCTAGGCATGACCTGTGAGACACATCAACACTTTGAAAAGAAACAGCGAAACTGTGACTCCTTAAGTGCTCTGGCAGTAAATGAAAACAGGTATGAAGCAAGAGTGTGCTGGGAGTTGCCGTCCTCTGTGGCCATGTTTGGAGACTGCTGGGAAACCGAGTTCGAGGAGTGCTGAGACAGCGGCCGTGCCCCATTACTCTTATTTTGCGCACTCCCTCCCTCACTCCCTCGCTCCCTAAAGTAAGGAAGAGAGGGAGGTAGCAGTTTGAAAAGTGGTATCGGGGCGCCTTCGTAGCCTTGATGATCCGCCTGTTAGGTACAACGTCATTACTGAAGTAGACGGTCTGCCTCTGTTTATGCTAATTTTCCTTTCAACTAGGGCTTTCGTCATACATGAGGGTCACCAAGGGGAAATATCTCGTTCACAAATTCTCTTCCCACGTAGATGTGCAGCACGCCGATTAAGCCGAAAATCAGCCCTCTGTTCCTCGTCTCCTAAGTTATTGGGACAGCACTTCCACACGTGAATTTTGGAGAACATCCGGGTCATAAGGGGCCGAGTGAGGGAGATGCAAATATAAAACTTACACAATATACCTTTGTTTGACTGTATATTTTTTTAAATAAATGGTTATCACAGAACCAATAAGCAGAAATGAGCTGAGATAATTTTTTACGGGTACCCTGTACTCAGCATTTTGGATTCAGTTCTAATTTGGAGACAAGTTTTGGTTCCCAATCCTAGCAGAGAGACATCTTCATGCACACCTGTGTCCATCACACGTCTCCAAGGTGTCCCACTGATTTCGTTAATGCCTACGTCACTTCCGACAGAATGTCCAAAGGCCCCACGGACAGTTATGGTAAAAATGTTAAACATACAACATACCGTCATTATTTGAGTGTTGGTGCACTGCCCCTACAACCACCACATCCTGTATTATGTGTTCCCTGTCCTTGTTGGGGACACATCAGGATGTGTTGGAGTCTCCTCTACAAAAGATATGTGGTCAAATGTGTCCTAGGTCAGCCCACCGAGTGGTTTGAGTGAATGCGTCTTGATGTTAAACGCATGCTGTCGAGAGGCTTTGTGATGACTCGTTAGGTGAACCGACATTGTAGAGATCGAAAATGAGAATGAGACTATCTAGCGTCCTCTACGCCAAATCCTCTTTTCATGCCTCAGCTTTGCTTTGAAGACGCAATCAGACCAGCACTAGTCACTCAAGTGTCACAGGCTTTGAATTCGTTCTGCAATTATTTAATCAGTTTATTACACTGCACAATTGCGTTCGTGATTTCATGATCATGGGCAAAATTGTGAAGTTGTAAATTATTTAATTTGCTCAGAAATAATTAGCTTTATTCCAGTTAGCTGAGAAAGAAAATGAATGCATTCCTTTGTTTAAGGCTTTCGTGTGGCCAACGATCCAAGCTTTGAAAAGCCCCAAACCACTGAATTCTTTCCTTTAATACGTTTGTGAAGTCTAGTTTGCCATAACTGTGGTAAATGTACTACTAACATGTTTCATAGCCAGGTCAGATAAGTGTTGGGCTAAACCCAGCATGTTGCTGTCCACTTTCTAGATCGTCCCCATTGATTTGAAAGTAATTAAAAACAGTGAGGTCTGTAAAGATTTTTTCAGGCAAACGAATAGGACAGCGGTTTACTGCAGAACGCTCTGCGAATTTGTTTTGATTTTATGAGAAACTTTAAGTAGGCGTTAAGGTAGGCCGGCAAAGGGAGTTTTCTGTGTATGACTGTTTAATACTTTTAAGTTCTTCTTTAAGTCAGGCTCATTTCACACTTGTTAGTATTTGCTAGTGGATGTGAATCAGTAGGATTGGCTGTGTGAAAGGATTTGGGGTTGGATTTGTTACTGAGTACCATCCATTTGTTTTGTCAAGCTGTATTTATCATGATGTAAGTAATCTGAAGCTAGCTTGAAGTATCAGTTTTGTTAGTTTTAGCTAACTCATAGAAAATTCTTATGAAGTGTAAACTTTGTGATTTTAGGTAATCTTGTTGCCGTGGCGACTGCGCTATCCTCTACACCACCATGCCGCCATATTATTTGTCTTCGTCTTCTGCTGCTTAATCCTGTACAGGGCTGGCGCCAATCCCAGCTGACATCGGGCAAGAGGCGGGACACACCCTGGGCGGGGCGCCAGTCCACCGCAGGGCGACACACAGAGACAGACAAGCATTCACACTCACATTCACATTCACACCTACGAGCAATTTAGAGCAGCCAATTAGCCTAATCCCCTCTGTGCATGTCTTTGGACTATGGGAAGAAACCGGAGTACCTGGAGGAAACCCACGCGAACACGGGGAGAACATGCAAACTCCGTACAGAAAGGCTCGAACCCAGGACCTTCTCACTATGAGGCGACAGTGCTAACCACTCAGCCACCGTGCCACCCTTGCCATATTATTATTTTTATTATTATTATTATTTTGTTATTGTTGTTGTTGTTATTTTAAGACGTTTAAAAGTGTTCAAAGTTCTAACATCAGTAGAGATCTACTTACAAAAAGTCAGGTTGCTTTGTAACAATTTCTCACTGGACATTTTAATTAGCTTTTAATAATATGCTAAAACTTCACCTGTTTTATTAGCCTAAGTGCTTTGCCCAAGTTTCCAACAGTGGTTGATGTCGCAAGTAGGTTTCCTTTCACTGTCTTTGACTGGAGGTCTTAAATGCATTAGATCTTCCAAAGTTACGAGCTATAGTTCTGATGAGGGGCAGCACGGTGGTTAGCACTGTCGCCTCACAGCAAGAAGGTCTTGGGTTCAATCCCCGGGGTCGGCTGCCTTTCTGAGTGGACTTTGATGTTCTCCCTGTGTCCATGTGAGTTTCCTCCGGGTACCCCGGTTTCCTCCCACAGACCAAAGACATGATTAAGCTAATAAAGATAAAGATAAAGTCCCGTTGGTGTGAATGTGAGTATGAATGGTTGTCTGTCTCTGTGTGTGGCTCTGTGTTGGATTGGTGATCTGTCCAGGGTGTAACCCTGCCTCTCTCCCAAAGTCAGCTTCGATTGGCTCCAGCTTCCCCCCGCGACCCTGAACAGGATTAAGTGGCATTAGATGAGTGAGTGAGTGAGTTCTGATGAGACAGAATAAAGAGAATAGAATAAAGACAGAAAACCCCTTGAACTCGACTCTATAATAAACCAGTAATGCTGTAGAAAGCATGCAGTCGAGCTATTACTTTTTGAAATAACTTTAATGGAGATGCTAGTTTTGTTAGCTTGAGGACTGAGAAAGATATAATTAAGAAATCCTGCATAGCACTTTTAAACAAAGTCACCTTTTTAGGTTTTAAACTGCGGATGTTGTCGCACCTTTTTCTTTGGCCCACTCATGACAACGCTACAATATATCGTTCAGTAGAATGTATAGGCAGTGTATAAGCAGCATGATAACAGACCAATCACACTATGTTTTCTATTTAGGAGCAGAAGATATAGGTAGGTCATAAAATAGGTAATAGGTAGGTCATAAAATGGACAAAATCAGCAGCACCTTCTTACATTACACCATCCGGTTATTATATTATTAAGAATTTATTTCCATATAAAAACGTTTGATCCACCTGCATGGCCTTGAGCTGCTGTCGGAGACGGGCACAGGTCGAACATCACGGCCGATAGTAAACAGTAGGGTTTGGCAGCTAAGATACTGTCTGCCCTTGTTTGTAACAGAGAAAGGACTAAACTCTGAGAGCTCACATGACACCGTGTAGCATATCTTTGTCGAGAGCTTAGCTGTCTCCCGCGGGTGAAGTATGGTATCTCTGTGTGAGGACAGAGAAGCCATTTCTTCTCCAAGCCAACGTGGAAGCAGATAATGCATCACGAAGTGTCTTTTCGGGCCGCTTCATTCTCTTTCTTCTGTCAGTTTGCTTGCAGGCCTCGTCTGCTCATAAATATGCAACATTATCCTGGAAAACAAAATAAAAAGGAAAAGGGCACTGTGAACCTGACATCATGTCCTGTTTTTTTTTTATGTGTTTATTTTTTACATAGGAACTGCTGCCACAGATGAAGCCAAAGACTGCTTTTCAATTTCAGAATAATAATGAGTGATGAATGATTTAATCTGCAAGCTAATAATGCTCGCTGAGTCAAAGCTAGTTTCATAAGTAAATGGTTCGCCAAATTAAAGATTTGAACATTGTATAGTTGCTATTTTAGTACTTCTAATTATAAGTATTTTTGGTTACATAATGTTTATCATCTCAGGCAAGCCCTCATTTTATTACCTAGTTTTCTGTTGTTATTTTGAATTAAAAATGCAAGCATTAAGCGTGTTTGACATTAAAACTCTCTGCGTATCAGTGTCCGTTCATCAGCAGAAGCACTTGATTGACCGTCTGACTCAGAGCCAAACGTTCCAGTAAAAATCATCTCTAAATGACTGGCAGGTCGAGATGCTGCTCACATCATTTTGGCTCTGGACAATCACATGGTGTTCGCTGCACTGCCGACTTTAACGGTGGGCCTCGTTTTCACAGGTTAGCAGGTTAGAAGTAGAACACAACTATAAGGAAGGTTCTAAGCAACAAATAAAACGTGACACGGTGTGCTGTTTATAGGAAAATAAACAATGTTAGTTATTTTTTATACCACAACAGTTCATCAATATTTACAAATTTTAGTTTATGAAAGAACAATGATTCATCCTTTGAATCATTTATAGTTACAAGTAACGTTGTGGAAGGTCCTTTTATAAATGCTGAATGAACGTCTCCTTACAGAAAGCTTCACCATATCAACTATGAGTCATCTATGCTTTTTTTCATTAGTGTTAGATTATATTGGGCGTCCACTGTGACAGGTTTTCTTCTACAGAAAAACTAACATATTAGAAGCAGTACATTAATATCAAAGATTCTAAAGCGCTACGTGCAAGATGGATTACTGGCCGGAAAATACGTTGATAATTGGGAAATACAGAAGTTCGACACCTTTTGTCACAGAGGCCGGATACCGTGGGAAACTTGCAGCATTTTTCTGAAATCTTCTTGTTGTTTCTTGTTTTGATGTATTAGCCTTGTTTGCATTATGATAAATTATGACATCCTGTGTTAAGACGACAT
>JAQMCW010002633.1:0-10897 GCA_030068335.1 Chrysichthys cranchii
AACAATGCAGATGACCTGAAGGCCGCTATCAAAGCAACCTGGGCTTCCGTTCCACCTCAGCTGTGCCACAGGCTGATGGCCTCCATGCCACGCCGCACTGATGCAGGAATTCATGCAAAAGGAGCTCAACCAAGTACTGAGTGCATAGAAATGAATAGACTTTTCAGAAGCCTGACATTTCTGTTTAAAATATCTGGGAATTTTGGGTTTTCATTATCTGTAGGCCATAATCATCAAAGTACACGAAATAAAGGCTTGAAATATTTCACTCTATGTGTCATGAACCTATATAATATATGAGTTTCACTTTCTGAAATGAGTGACAACAAATATTGAACTTTTTCACGATACTCTAAATTTTTTAACTGTACCTGTATATACCCATATTGCCATACTGTCTACGTTATGACTGTTTACTAAATGTCTCCTTGACTATTCTCTGAATTATCCCCCTTTATTTGTTTATTAATGTTTCTGAATTTGTGTGTATGATATATTGCTTGACATTTTACTACAGTTTCTGCACTAAATGTTTCTGTCCTACCTACTGAGTTCCCTCTCCCAGGCACAGAGACTCAGACACAGTTGACTTTTTCCGATTTCTTATTTTCTTTCCTAAGCTTCAAGGTAAGTTCCTGATCAATTTTGTCCCTTAGCACTCTGTCTCTCTCTCTCTGTGTGTGTGTGTGTGTGTGTGTGTGTGTATGTTGAGGCACAGGGAGGGGTTCAAATGTAGCCCGCATAGGTGTGCTGTTTGATTGCTGTCTTGGGGTGTTTGACATTTTTAACGCACAGTTGGTATTTGAGTCACTGCTCAGCCTACAGTGTCCAGACAGAATCAATGTATAGACATACAGCAATACAAATAATCACTCACACATCCGGCTTTGCTTTGTGTTACTGGGAAAACTGGCAGACTGCATCAAAACTAACCCCCTGTGCATCAGTTTACCAAGACAAGCAAGTGTCTCATCCCATAGGGAGTTTGACAAAGGCATCCAAATGTTATGAGTCTCTTAATAATTCTAGACACACAAGTCCCACTCTAATTTTCAGATCGGCATGAGTTTAACTATTGACTATGGTCTGGTTGAGATACACTTTCCAAGTGTATCATGAAGTAAAATAGATGAAAATATAGATTTTATTACAAAGGTGCATTGAAAGGTTTAAAGTGTTTTATTTTTAAGTCTGTATATTTGTTCACTGGTAAAGATGACAAAGTTTTCTCAGGCATTACTGAATATGATTAATTGATGAAAAAAAACCCTGATGTTATGGGCAGTTCAGCTTCATGTGTGAACAAGACCAAACACACACCAAGATATGGAGGTGACAAGACTTATTCATAGAATGGAGTATGGAGTATGAAAGAGTTCATTTCTAAATTGCACACCAGGAGGATAAAACCTGGTGATTATTTTGGCCAAGAATGGCTGTTGGTTGAAGAACCTCACAACCTGGTATGTGATAAATCAGAGGCTCCAATAGTGTGATTCTTTGAACACATTCATACAAGGAGAGTATTGTAAGCAGGATCATTATATTGTATCCTGCCAAGTAAAGTGTGCGAACAAAGCTCTCTTGGACAGGGAGCTGGTGTTAATGGTCCAGGAGAGCTCTTCTGTGATGTGAACACCAAGGAACTTAGTGCTCTTTACTCTCTCCACTGTGGCACCATTGACACAGATCGGGGGGTGGTCAGCATTGGACTTAGGAGGTGGAGGTGAGCTCTCAACCCTGGGGGTGCCGGTGTTCAGCACGATGGTGTCGGAGCTGCTGCTGCCAAGCTGGACTGTCTGGGGTCTCTCGGTGATGATGTCCAGAATCCAGTCACAGGTGGAAGTGTTAAGCCAAAGCATCTTCAGCTTGCCAATCAGCTGTTGAGGGATGATGGTAGTCAATGAACAGTATTCTCATGTGGGTGCTCTGTTTTTCCAGGTGGGTCAGGGGAAGTGCAAGTGAGATAGCATTATCTGTGGTGTGGTATGCGATCTTCAATGGTTCCAGTGTGGGGGGGAGTTGGGTTTTGGAGCACTTCATGATGATCTATGTACATGCCACTGGGCAGTAATCATTGAGCTGCGATACCGCTGCCTTCTTCAGCACTGATCTGACGGTGGTAACCTTGAAACTCTGTGGAACGGCCTGGCTCAGGGAGGTGTTGAAGATGTCCAATAGGACATCAGTCAGCTGGTCAGCACAGGCTCTGAGCACTCAACGGGGTCCAGCAGCTTTGTGTGGGCTAACCCTGGACAGAGTTTTCCTCACACTGGTAGGGGGGGCAGGGATCTGGTCATCTGGCAGCAAGGTGTATTTCTATGCTGGCACTGTGTTCTGGGCCTCAAACCTGGCACAGAATATGTTGTACACTCAGTAGAGAGGCATCAGTGATGCTCATATGCAGCAGAATCTCGTAGTCCGTAATGGCCTGGATGCCCTGCAGCATGCACCTTGTGTGTCTTGAGTGACAGAAGTGGTTACTGTTTTTCTGCGTATAGTACCACTTTGCCAACTTGATGCTATGGGACAGGTTGGTTCCTGCTGCTCTGAGTGCCACTTTGTCGTTTGCTCTGAATGCAGTATCCTGGGTTTTCAGCAGTTTGTGGACTTATGCTGTAAACCATGGCTTCCGGTTGGCACGTGATGTAACCATTTTGATGACTGTACCTTCCTCTGTGCATTTATTGATGTTTCCAGTCACTGTGGCAGCATACTCATCAATGTCTAGGTGCTGGCCAGTGGTCGCTGCTTCTCTTAAGATGTTCTAGTCAGTGCAGTCAAAGCAGTCTCGCAGGGCTTCAGTTGCTCCTTCTGGCCATGTTCTTTGTTTACGGTTTTGCTCTCAGCATTACAGTAATGAGGTCAGAGAGTCCGAGGTGGGGGCAGGGAGTTGATTTGTATGAGGAGGATCTGTTGTTTGTATACACCAGGTCCAGGATGTTAGGTCCTCTGATTGGGAACTCAACATGCTGATGAAGTTTGGGCAGGACAGATTTTAGATTTGCTTGACTAAAATCACCCGCAAAGATTAAAAATCTGTCAGCGTAGTGAGATTGCAGTTTGCTGATGGCCTCATACAGATTGTGTAGTGCTTCCCTAGCATTATCATGGGGGAAATGTACACAATGACGCTGAACTCCTGTGGCAAATAATAAGGTTTGCATGTATCTGCCATACAGAGTTTGGTGAACATACCTGCATTTGCACACCATTCTGTGTTAATGTAAATGCACGTTATCTGTCCCCATGGATGACGATCAGCCCTGCTAGCTGAATGGCCATGTCAGGGGTGTTGTCCTTCAGCCATGTTTCCGTGAAAATAAAAACATGAAGTCCCTCGATTAGGCCATTTTATTTAATGCTTTTATCCCCTGCCCACCTCATCATGCACAGTTTACATCAGTTCATCAGTGTAGATGAGATTGTTGTGGTATTTAATTCTACTTGCACTGATAACCATGTCTCTGTTGCCCCACTCAAAATAAGAAGACCCAAAACTAGCTCACTCATGGCTAAAGGGCTACAATCAAAATGGAAGAAAGACAATGCAGCCAAGAGAAAATGTTTAAAAAATATTACAAATTTTTTTGTTAAAAAAAACCCAACAACAACTCATAGTTCTAAGGTTCTTTTTAATACAATAATGCAATAACAAATCTTGCTCTAACATCTAACCCAGGGGCCACTGAGAAAAATTATGTAGAGTTTTTGAAAGGTTTTTCATTGCCATAGTTAACATTATAAGGTCATTTATTTTCCCACTTCTCAATGATCCCTCTGATTTTCTCATGCAGCCCACCTATACCCGTCTGAAGCAGGTATGGGCACTGAGTTGATTAAAACCATAAACTTCAATACAGTAAATATTTCTAATACTATGTCATATGACTTCTGTATACACTTTATATATTTTGTCTAATCTTGAGTTCCACCTACCTCAGGGGAACAGGACACTTAAGCTTTCCAGTTTTCTGCACTCGATATAATAATTCTATATCTTGCAATAAGTTATATTATAAAACCAATGTAATGCAAACACAGATAATGTTAGGATCACCCTGGTGCTTATCTCTTACTCAGCATACTCTCTTGTTAATAATAACCAAACAAATACAGGATTAAAGTTCTGGAACTTTTATTAAATCTAAAACAACAAGTTAACATTGAACAATTATGGCATTGTATTATAAAAAAGTCTCTCAAATATATATATATATATATTTTTTTTTTTACCGTACATTTGGACATTTTTCAACTTGTTGCACATTATTAGTTTGAACCCTTTCCAACATATTTTAAACATACTGAAGATAATGATTTTAACACAGTTCACAACAGTCTTTATAAAATAATGAACACAACATATTTTAATTTGGTACTGGGTTACACTAGTATGTTCTGCTCTCCTTAACCAGTTTAAACCTGTGTTACTGTCCTACTTGACAGATTTAGCACGTATTGCATGAGGCCTACTGCTTTTTCTTTGGCTGTGGTCCCTACACATCTTTTGTCCTCTGCCCTGTGCACGGTCAGTCCTATTATTTTATCCATTATAAACAGCAGCTTAGCCATTGGCACTCTTCTGTCCTGTTTTAAACATGCCCTTGTATAATTCCTCTCCTAAAAAAGCTTGGCCTGGATCCTTCAGTTCTCACAAATTTTAGACCAATCTCTAAACTATCTTTTCTTTCTAAGGCTGTAGAGAAGGTAATTTTTCTCTCAGATTTCTTAATTTATATCCAGGAAAACATTTTTGAAAATTCCAGTCAGCCTTTAGACAAGGAGCATGAAATAGCATGGAATCTTCCCTTCTGAAGAAAGTTAACAATTTATTACTGGCTAAGGTTTCTGGAAAGCGTTTGGCACCTAAGGACTGGATCGACTGACCAGTGTGAGCACTCCGGATTGGTTACGCGAACGGTAGTTGGTTTGTAAAACTGCAGATTCCTCCTGCAATGTCAGCTGCTTCTGTAAAAATATTCTTATGAAACACGATTTACTAAAAATCATTGTGGTTCCTAATTAATAAGTCTATACAGCATGGGAGAGGACCATGTGTCACCATGCCCAAAATAATACACAGTCTTAAAACTATTGTGTGAGATCACAGGTTTTATATCAGGGTGCAGACACAAAGTTAAACCAAACAAAAAAATGCATATACACTGTGTATTTGATGAGTGCACACTGTATATGCTTTTCTCCGCTGTGCTGCATTTCAAATGCATAGTGTGTTTTACGTGCCCTTAACAGTGCTGTTTTTGCTTGGTTTCCTTGATGCTGCATGCATGTAGTCTGTTTTATTCTGTTTAACATTGTATCTGTGCTCTCTTATAAAAGACAGCAATCTCACTCCATATCATGCAAAGCAGAAGTGTTTTTCTTCAATATAAAATGATGCATTGTAATGACATAAGTGCCCAGGGAGCAGATCATTTAGTGCAGAATGAGTGCAGCCCAGTGGGAGAGTGGGAAGGGGGGGCTATCACTTCCGGAAGAGGTTTGGGCCACTTGAACCCAGTGTGAGTACACCCCCGCTGGTTGACCATGGAATTCTTTTGGATCGTCTAAAGTGTAGGGTAGACACCCAGGGTACAGCTTTAAAGTGATTTGCCTCTTATCATAATAACAGGACTTTCTCAGTCAGGATTACCTGTGGCGTGCTACAGGGCCCTATCCTGGGCTCTATTTTGTTTTCTTTTGTTTTCCTTGTACAGGCTTCAACTTTCTGCAGTTTTACCAAGATAATACTGAAGCTATTATCTTTGGTCATTCTACTTCCACCACATATATAACAGATAATCAGGGGCCATATCAGCTAATATATGCAGCTGAAAAAAATCAAAACAAATCTAGGCATCATCTTTAATTCTGCGTCAAAATTTGATAAGCATTTATTTCCAACTGTGAGCCACTGCTGAACTAAAATTCATCTTGCCATTTGAAGATCTGGAAATGGTCATTCATGCTTTCATTTCTTCCCATACAGAATACTGCAATTCCTTTCATTGTGGGGTTGGTCAGTCAACTTTTTTGTACCTGCAGCTGGCTCAAAATGCAGTTGCTAGGCTTCTAACAGAAACCAAAAATGGAACATATCTCCTCCATTCCGCCCCCCAATCGGCTACCAGTTAAATACACAAGTTAACTCAATGTTAAATTTTTGTTTTTAAAACTCTACATGGTATTGCATAAAGCTAGATTTCTGATCTCTTTTGACCCTTTTCCACTTTCAGAACCTTAAGATCTTCTAATCACCAGCATTAAACCACTTCACGATTTCAGAAGAACAGACTTTTCTGTTGCTGCTCCAAGATTGCGGAATGGTTTGCCATTGTTTATAAAGTCATCCTCAATTGCTGACATTTTTAAATCCAATTTGAAAACATATTTTTTCTCCAAGGCATGTGAGTCCTTGTAAGTTGTCCATCACCTCTCTGCCTGCTTGTTTGATTGGTTTTTTTTTTGTTATCAATAAGTTTTATTTTTTTTACAGTCTCTCTAGATTTTATTTTATCTGTTTGATATCTTAATTATGTTGTTTTTTTATCCTGTTTCTTATGTTCTATATCTTATGTTGATTTGATTTTATAGTACAGCACTTTGGTTGATGTGTGCTGTCGAAAAAAAGCAGACTTAACTTATTCCTTTCTACATCTTTGAGTGCACTTTTCACCAGTTAAAGTTAAGACGTCATAAGTGAAACCAAATGGACCTTTGAGAAAGACCTCAGCTGTAACATGTATTAAACTAGCTGAAGGTAATACATTTTTAGATCTGCTACTGCTCTAAACTTTGACACACAGTTGGGCAATATATTTTATCCTCATGTCATTGTCAAGAATTTGAATAGTGCAATTCACTTAAATTTTTATTTAAATAGCGCTTTTAACAATCCACATCATAAAGAAGTGTTCCAGAAATCTAGATATAAAACTTACATTTAAATGCATCCTTAATAAGCAAGCCAGATGCACTAGTGGCATCCACACATTCCAGTTTGCCAAAAGACTCCACGCCCATGAGCCCTCCAGGTCTGGGCCTTTACACAAGAAAAAAGATATTAACAAAAGTTTTGATTAAACAATAGTTTTTCAGCCTAAATCCAAACGCTAAGTAGAAATCTATTCCATAACTGAGGGGTTTAGAAAGAGAAAGCTCTGCCCTTGATGTAGCCTTCATTATTCAATGCACCAACAAAGAGCCTGCACCTTTTGATCAAAACAAGCATGGCAGCCCTTAAAAGACAGAAATTTTACTCAGGTAGTGCAGCACAAGCCCATTCGTTGCTTTATAAGTCAATAGTAATATTTTATATTTCGTGTGAAATTTTACTGGGAGCAAATGCAGTGTGGATAAGATAGGGGTGATGTAGTCTTCTGGTTCTATTAAGGACTTTGACTGATGCCCCCTTGAATAACTTGAGCTTCTTTATAAACCTACAGGAACATCCAGAAAGCAAGGCACTAATCCAACCTAACAATCCAAGTAACAAAAGCCTTAACTAGTTTTCTGCATCATGTAGTGACATTCTAGTTCTTGTCCTAGCAGCATTTCTGAAATGAAAGAAGGCTGTACTAATAATATCTATATGAGCTGCAAATGAGTCTGGAGTCAATAATCATACTGAGGTCTTTCACTATTATAAATGATGAAACTGCCATAGAAAGAGTTACTATGTCATCAGAAAGCTTACTTTTATTTGCCCATGGTAGAAGTAGAACTACTTATATCTTATCAAAATTAGGTAGAAGGAAGTTACTGAGTGTCCAGTGTCTAATGTCCTTTATAATGTCTAATGCAACTTTATTAAACTGGAATCTCTCATCTAGCTTTGCTGAAACATCTAACTACGTGTCAACAGCATAACAGTGGAAGCTAATACCATGTTTAAGAATAATTGTACCCAGAGGTAGCATCTATATACGTATATAAAATTCTTTTCGCATTTGAAACGGAAATTACATATGACCACAGAACATATTATATGTGCGTATGACCGGGAACAGCGTCACTAGCGCTTACAGTCTTAATCTTAATAATCTTTATCTTAATACTCTTCATTAAATATGTAAAATTCTTTTCACGTTTGAAACGGAAATGATGTATGACCACAGAACATATTCTAATACACTACGTGCGTATGATCGCAAACAGTGTAACTAGCGCTTACATTTTAAATGGTGAAAACGGTGTAGGGTCCCAAAAGATGTATATATTTATGCACCTAATGGGCAAACAAAAAATGTAGTTTACCCAAAAGCACTGCAGTAGGACTCAATGTATTTTTACTTCTTTACTTCATATTCTCATATGATAATGATGTTAATAATGTTGTTTATATTGATTTCTATGTTATTGTAAATGCACTTTATCTGTTGAAAAATACAATTGGTAATTAATTGGTATTTATGTTATAAATACTGCCTTTTATTTTATTTTTTTCCCTTGCACTCAGTGAGCGAAGCCACTGGGTAATCAACTAGTATATGAATAAAAAGTAGTGGGCCAAACACTGAATCTTGTGGAACACCAAACTTTACCTTAGTGTGCATAGAGAAGTCAGAATTTACATCTATACTATACTAAATATAATCAAATGTAAGCTTCAAATGAAATACTGGGGTCAATAATCATCCCAGGATCTTTCACTCCTGCACATGGTGTAACTGAAATACTGTAATCCTATACCTAAATCCTGACTGATAGATTTCAGAAATGTTAGTGCAGGTATGAGTGAATGGTATGCAAGTATGATGATAATGGCTGCCCTGCAACCTTTCCTAGGATTGTGGAGTTGAAAAGGTGGTTTGATATTGCTCATAGCTGACAGGGGTTGAGGGCAGATTTTGTTACGTATGCTTCTGTGATGGTTTTATTCCTAGTTATTCCTAGACTATTTTGCTACAGCATTAAATAAGAAACTAGGATCATTTTTGTAATTTTCTATTAGAGTGGAGAGGTATGTTGATCTAGCAGTGCGAAGAGCTTTTCTATAGCTAAGGAGGCTTTGCCTTCATACAGATTGGAATACGACCGAGTTATTTTATGCCATTTATGTTTTAATATTCAACCAATATATTTTAAGGTGCATGTGTACTTGTTATACCAGAGGACTAGCTTTGTTCTCTAATTATTTTTCTTCTAAATTTTTGATACACTCTCGCCTCACAGAAGAAAGGTTCTGAGTTCAAACCTGACTGTACAGAGTTTGCATGTTCTCTCTGTGCCTGTGTGGGTTTCCTCTGTACACGCCAGTTTTCTCCCACAGCCAAAAGACATGCGGATCACATCAACTGCCCACTCTAGCTTGCCTAAAGGTGCGATGTGAGCGTGAATGGCTGTTAGTCTCTGTGTTACCTGCCCAGGGTAAACTCCACCTCTCACCTGAAATTAGCTGGGATTGGCTCCAGCTTCGGACTCCTTCAGAAGGGGAATGCATGCTCAAGTGGGTTAAGGTCTGGTGATTGACATAAAACCTTCCACCTTCCTTTGTTTTTTTTTTTTATCTTTGCTGCATGATGAAGTTCCTCCCAGTTGGATTGGATGCATTTGTCAGTGTACAGGCTGCAGACAGGGGTAAGTGCAGGTTTAATATAAAAATGGGCAAACATCCAATATGAGTCAATGACTTTGTCAAAAAGCAAGCACAGGTCAGGCTATCAGCAAACAGTTTTCAAGGCAAAGACAAAGAGCAGAATAATGATGAACTGAACCAGATAAAAAAAAAAAAACAGTGATATTAGAACAACAGTATAAAGGCTCTAAACGTTCAGGCTGAATGACAGTGAACGATATTTTGCAACTATGCAGTGTGGAGAGAGTCCTCTGTGAGCTGTGATATGTGAAATGAAGAACAGGTGTGCATGAAGAAGTCAGGTGACTGTGAACATGAAAATGCGCTGTGTGTGGGTGTTGTAGGCCATTGTGTAGGCTGCAGGTTTTTCCCTGAAGCAAAGGCGAGTTTCTGCCATAATCTGATATTGGGAAGTGCATATCTTTTCATAGGGTATCCGTGTGGTACATTCCAAAGCAGGAGAGAATGAGTCACAAGTGAAGAAAACTCCAAGTAGAGCAAGAGTAGATCAGGCTGAATCAGGCAATCCAGAAGGCAAGTGGATCCACAGTAGTAACATGCCAGGATCCGTCACCAGCATCATATCAGACAGCAGGTGTGCATGTACAGCTCAACAGTAAGTGAACATATTAAACATGCAGGATAGGATGATGAGTGGAGACTGTCCTTGTGGTCCTAATACCATCAAAACCATTTCCATGTTGAAGTGCCTACAATGTCTTGCGCATGCCTTAGGCAGGGAGAGTCCTCGGGCCTCTTACATCAGTCAACTAAAATTGAGTGGATTCCATCTGAAACATCAATGTCCTACTGGACTATACCACTCTGGGTGTGTGCTTCTTCAAAAACTATGCACTGCTGCTACCTGGGCATCACTGTGCTCCTTCTGCTGGTTCTACGAGGTTGTCCCTCCCAGTGGGGTGAGTGTGGTAGTTTCTTTAGGAATTTGATGATCCATGATGGTGGAAAAATGCCTTTGCAAATGACTTGCAGAAAAACATTTTTATAATAATTATAATATTTTGTATAAGCATATGATTTAGCATGGTACTGTAATGTCTGAGACACGGCTTTAATGATTTTTTGCCTTTACAGTAATCTCCTCCGTATTACAGAAATGCTATGAGAATAAAAACTTTACTGAGCACATCATGTTTGTGAATGTGAAGAATTTTAACCAGTTACAGACGTGGACAAAATTGTTGGTACCCTTCCGTTAAAGAAAGGAAAACCCACAATAGTCACTGAAATAACTTGAAACTGATAAAAGTAGCAATAAATAATAATTTACTGAAAATGAACTAATGAAAATCAGAC
>JAQMCW010002654.1:0-10896 GCA_030068335.1 Chrysichthys cranchii
CCCCCCCCCCCACGGCTGAGAGAAAGAAAAGAATGCTTCGCAAATGATAACAGCAATTTGCGAAACATAACTTTATAATGTATTTATTTCGGAACCAGACACGCTGTGGAACTTTCTGGCAAACCCTGCGATCATCTATCCAACGTGACGAAGCAAGCAAGCTTACTATGTTTCAAAACAACAATGGGGTCCAAAACTTTTGTTTGTTTGTTTGTTTGTTTGGGTTTTGTTTTTTTTAAAAAGCTGAGAATAATAGGCATCGTTGGCAGGTTTACTTTAGGTTTAGGTTTTAAAATGTCGCAGAAATGTCAGTAAAGTTCACTAGTGCTGCTGTGAGTCAACATGGGGTCCTTTAAGCAGCATTTCGTTATAATGCCTATTTGAATTTCTGTGAAGATGGTGGAGAACGGTCATTTAAGAACGACAAAAAACGTGCAAGAAAACCACAACTTATGAGGGAGAATCAAAAACTAAAGGCAGTTTTTAAATTATGTGATAACCCAGAGAGCAAAAGACAAAGCATGGAGTGTAGACATCCATTTTCTCCAGCCATGAACAAATTCAAAAGTCAGCTGTCCCCCATGAAAATCATGTAAACATACTTTTGGGGCATGAAGGTTTGTATTTTGGAGGCATTTCCAAGCGTAAGGGAAACAGTGAACAGTGCAAATTACTGAGAAATGATCTTAATCCTGCAATTCGCAGCAAAAGAAGAGGAACGCTGTCCAAAACAGTCTTGCTGCACCATGACAATGCACGTCCTCATACAGCAGGAGAGACCGTAGAGACAGTGCGACGGCTCGGGTTCCGACGTCTCCCACATCCTCCTTACAGCCCGGATCTGGTGCCGAGCCATTATCACATCGTCGGTCCACTGAAGGAGGCGCTGCGCGGTCACAGATTCACCTCTGATGATGAAATAAAGGAAGTGGCGCTCACTTGGCTTCGGGGGCAGCCAAAAACCCAGGAATACAGAAGCTAGATGAACGATATGACACATGTGTCGTCTTGCATGGGGACTATGTGGAAAATGTTCAGTTTCTCATAGTTACTTCTATTAAAACTGTCAAATGTATTTTGCCTTTACTTTTTGATTCTCCCTTGTAATATTAAGATATTTAACATTAGGTTACGCTACTGGAGCAAAATTCTGCCAAAAACCAAACAGTGCATCTCCTACACAAGTGAATGAACATGGTGCTATTAAAACCACATTGGACTTGTTTTGAAACAAAGTCACTGGTGTAAGTTGCGAATCCAATTTTCATAAACATCGACTATGGCAAGCTAACGCAACATATATATACAGACAGTGTAACTACAATATCAGAACAATTTCTGTTTTAAGATGTAAAGCAAACATGAAGGAAAAAGTCTTTATGGAGTGGACAATATCCAAGTACTGCAGATGCTGCAAATCAGAAATGCCTCGGTTCTTTGGGTGTGGTTTCTGAAATCTAATAAGATGAGGATTTTACAGAGACTTGGCAACCAGAGGCCTCCCAGATTCATGCTTGCGTCCTTCGAGCTCTGCATTAAAGTATAAACTGTGGGGCCTTACACCTGATGCACAACTCTACTCACAACCTCAGGCTTTCTGGTAGGAAAAAAAATCAAACAAATAGTGTACTAAGTATTTGTATGTAGATTTGTATTCGTTTAGAACAGAACAGTATCTGATCAATGCTAATAACGTACAGGTAGTCCTCAAGTCACGATGGACATGCGTTCCGCCACACCCATCCTAAGTGGAAAATATATGTCGAACCGCTTAGCCTAGCTTAGCTTAGCCTAGCCTACCTAGGAGTCTTTTCCTGTCGAAGACATGCTTTTGAATTAAAATTAGCTCTTGAAGCACACAAAAAACCAGCGGTAAAGAACTGTACAGTACACCGATACACAAGATAACTCTGAGTTGTGGGAGGCAGAGTGAGCCGGGTGTCGTCCGCGTACTTCTGGGCGTCGTCCGAACGTCTGTGTACATCACACGCTGTTACGCTGGCCTTCCAGCGATTCCTGCCCGCGAATTTTACATATTTTCTAAATATTTTACAATTCTTAGTGTCTCGCAATAGTCATTGTAAGTTCAAAAACTCGTAAGTCGGGCCATTGTAACTCGGGGAGCACCTATATTCGTGTTGGGTTTCATCCTGAGTGGTCTGCTTGGTTTGTCCTTGTTGTATTGGCTTAATAGCTCATGTAAGAAGTCCCTTAAATGCTTGCAGTTCCTTTTATTCTGTTTCTTGGGGTCAGACTGCCTGGAGCTCAGGGTAATGGTGTCAAACCTGAGCATCCTGGTTGTAACGACCAAAGCATACGGCCGTCAGAGGAAACACTTCAGCTCCCAGGAGCTTTACACCCAAGTCCCCTCCCTACCCAACAGTCCAAAGTCCAGAGCAGGATGATGTCAGGATGTGACGTGCCCCGCAACCTGCACCCGTGGGCTTTCAAGCCTGGTCGTCTCTTACCTGATAGCTTGGGATACATCATGTAACAATATGACCTGGGTGTGTTGGGGATAATAACTTGATATTGCTCACTCGCTCAACTCCAGAGCAGAAACATGAAGGAGGGTATAATGGAGGACTGCTGCGTCCTGCAGAACGTAGCAAAGCAATGTCGAGGCTGTTGCAGAAAATCAATCACCATATAACCCCCCTTGTGACCAAGGAAATTTGAGAATGGCCTTTGCTCTGTTATTACGGTAACGCAAAATTTTCTTCCGTGCTTGCTGGGGCTGACATGAGGTGGGAGTGATTCTGTCGGGAAAGAATGAAGCAGAGATAGCAGAGAGGGAGAGTCTGATAAAAAGGCAGGCCCATCAGATGTGGGAGTGAAAGCTGTTCGTGACTATCAGATACCAGCTCTGGCGTCAGACTCTCTCCTCTGATGTCGCGGCCCTTGAGTGCAGAATTCGGCACCCTCAGGGCTCCTCGTTTCCACACGCATAAATCCTTTTCCTCTTCATAATGCTCCTAGGAACTCAAATCTGGGCATATATCCGGTATGCGAGGCTGGATTATTTATTTATTTGTTTATTTATTGTCTGCATTCCTCTCCGATACTCTGATTCGGATGTAACATGATGGACGGGTGGAGGGCAATCTTGCATACTGACCCCAAGCTTGCGAGATGATAAACCGCAGTGTTTTCTTAGCTTTCAGAGTCTCCACGGTGCGACAGAACATAAAATAGCATTTAGTTTCTAAGACTAAATAAATTTCCTGATGCATCCTGTGGTGTTTTACTGTTTATGGGATACACTGTATTGATACGTCTCCACTAGCGAATCATAATCGACAGGAAAATTAGCTAGCTAGCTCAGAAGTGGATTAGCACATCCGGCCATTTTAGCGTGCACCTTTTACCCGCAGGGTCATGTTTTTAGAGTAACCAACCAACACGATAAACACTTGAAAAGAAAACCGGATTCACAGGAATACAGTGAGTTCACAAAGGTAAAGAAGCCAGACAAAAGAAACGTCACGTTGGAGCTCCTTACTGGTGCTTGGGGAGATCGGGACCTCTCCGAAAGGGTCTCTCGGAGGTGACGGAGATTTTATTGTTATATTTTCTTCATATGTTAGGAGAAAAAAAACAAACAAACTAGAGGCTGGTGAGTAAATGACAGTTCATAGTTGTACAGCAGGTTATGGGATAATTCATCAAATGATGTTATGTGGCATCAGAGTGCATCAGGACATGCTGTGCTAGGAACACTGAAGCTAACAGCATTGTTTTATTCATTACTTTCCTAGGTGCCATTCTGTAAGCATGATCAACAATCCAGGTCCGTGTATGTGTCATACGCCTGTGTTGGTGTTTGCCAAGTGGGTGTGTTTGTGTACATGTCCATTGTACAAAATCGATCTGTTATTTCCATCCATTTTGTTTTCCGTTATGAGAATAAGCAGAATGGTTACGTAGCGCAGTGTTTTTTCACCGTTTTGTGCGTGCGTGTGTGTGCATATGCGAGATGAGAAGTGATCTGCAAGGTCAGTCTGCCCCCCCAACCCCCACACACACAGTCACACACTGATTCATTCATAAGCAGAAGTTCTGGTTCACACACAGATGTGGTGTTGTGTGACCACAACAGAGAACAAGGCCTAGTACCCATTTTGTTTTTTTTTCCCCTCTCGCCCGCTAGCTGACTCACATTGTTGGCAAAAGATGGGCCGTTTCTACGGCAACACTGTCACTCAACAGGGATATCGCAGAACAAGGCACGTGAAGTTGGTTCAGATTATGAGCGATATGGATTTTTTTTTTTAAGCATGCTACATTCACATGAGCGACACTGGGGTCACTACTCGATCTAGCTGTATTAAACTAAATCTGACAGGTTTTTTAAAAACATTTTTCATCTTAACCTTCATGAAATCTTCCTACTTATTAGTATCAGTCACGTAAGAAAGAAAAAAAAGACAATGTTGTATTGCATAATCTGTAATCAAAATCCAGTGACTTTTGCCCACCTCTAAACTTCTTTTAATTTTTACACAGGTAGGCAGGGAAAATATTAACCAATACGTTTTACTATGTTTAATATGTTATTCACCTAATGGACGTTTTTTTTCACACTTCCGTGTTTATAAAAACTCCTGCTGAGGCCGCAGACGCAGCTCCTGACTTTTTCTTAATGCTTATTTAAAAAGAAATAAAGAAAGAGAAAATTCTTCACGTTCTACCAACTTCTTTTTCAACCGCTGCATCGCGTCACCTCAGCGCCAGCGGTCCCTGTTTGGACGTCTTCGTGGACTTTTTGGATCATGTAGAACTCTTTAAATTACGTTACCCATCAGCCCTTGCATGTAATTGGTTTCCCATGCATTGAGCTTGCTATCCATTAGAGTCTCGCCTCGTATAACTATGTCCAAATCCAAAACCCAGGCTTTCAACAGTCTGCTAGTTTGTATGCTCAGAGTTAATGTTTTGTGTGTTATGAGATGCTTTCCTGCTCACCATAGTTGTAAACAGTAGTTATCTGACTTGAGATCGCTTTCCAGGCTGCTCTAAAAACAGTCTGGTTATTGTCTGGCGATTATTCCAACAGCCTGTCTGGTACCAGCAACCCTTTCCCCTATTATGGGGATCATTAACCCAAGCGCTTGACTTGTATTTGCATCATTTTCTGCGCGACAGCAGTGGCCGATTGGATATCTGCGCGAATGTGCATGTGTACGGGGGTTCCTAATAAAGTGGCCAGTGAGTCTACATTTCCACTTTAGACTTGAATTTGGAGCTGGAGGATTTCTTCAGGTTCATAATCACACTTGGACCTGGGTGAAGAATCGAGCTACGTTTAACCGGTCCGTTTTTCCCGATCCAGTCCAATCCTGAATATCTGGTTTGCCGGTTTCGCGGAGAAACTACGACACATTATGGAAGAAAAATTCCTTATTGTTTCCATTCCATGTTGTACACTCAGCGATTTTCCTGGAATTTATCTGAAGCTAGCTGTTTTGAAACTCAAAACCCAAACAAATACAGCCCCTCCCTTCACTGTTCCCACCGGAGCCACGCCCGAAATACAAACTACATCCTAGCTCCTTATAGATTTGGAAGAACAGTTGCTCAAGGGTTTTGCTTGGAGCGCTGTCTGAAAAGGAAACCCTCTGTTGTGGGGTTCCGTGTAGAAGCCGTCAGGGTTCCTGGATATAAGCTAAAACACTTTCCGCAAGAGATGGACAGGTGATTCGAGATGGCTTCTTGTACTGGTTGGTTGGATGTTGGTGGTCCACATCACCCCCTCCCCTTTTCAGCCTTTTTCCCCCCTACTTTTTTTTTGGTTGTATACAATAAAAGACAGGACCCTATAAAAAAAAAAAAAACACACACACACATGGCACATGATCTAAACGAGTAGCTTGGACACAATGCAGCTTACCCAAACCAAATCCAGTAATATTGCATATTTATTAATAGTGCATATTAAGAGCAGGCCTTACACACACACACACACACACACACACACACAACAAAGATTTTAAACAGCACAGCTGAATTTCAGGTCCATGTCTCACTTTGGCTGATTTGTTGTTTTTTCCGTATCAAGTTTCATGTTTTGGTAACCAGCACCGTGTTAGCAACAGCATTCGCTAGCTTCACACACAGATACTGTCGGATTATGCTGACGCTCAGGCTGGGGGTAGCAAGAAAGCTCTCTCAAACAAACGTTAGTTATGAACTGAATCCAACAGGCCGTACAAACTGTTGTTATAGTAAGCAGGCTAACACAAACTAGCATTATAGTGAAAAAGCTAACACACAAACTTGTTATATTTGTGTGTGTGTGTGTGAGAAAATGGCCCTCAAGGAGATGTGTAAAATGTGGGAAAGAGTGCAAATCTTTGTAGAAAAGCACCACCTGAATAAGGCTGTAGCAGTGCGAACGATGAATCTGTTTAATGACTATACAATGTCACAATTCCGCGAAATCCTTTCCTTGTTAAAGTTACACGAAAAGAAAAAGATCCCAGTGAGCGACAGACTGCAGTGATTCTGTGAGTTGTAGTGAAAGTCATCCTACACAATAATCCTCCTCCTCTCCCCTCTCTCCTCCTCTCTTGTCTCCCTCACACCAGCCACGAGTCTTTTTCAAAGCTAAAGTGCAGCTTATTTTGTTTTATGGATTTTTACTTTATATTTTGTATTGTCTGTCTGTCTATGCCTTGACATGCTATATGGCACACAGGGTGTCAAGCGGCCCCACGGGGCTCAGTTGAGGTTTCTGTAGCGAAGTACATTCTACAGGGTGAGGTCGCTAGCCCCACACCCAACCCTCCCCTAACTCAGGACTTGGGTTCATGCCACACACACACACACACTCACACATATGGGCAATTTAGAGTAGCCAATCCACCTAATGTGCATGTCTTTGGACTGTGGGAGGAAAACCAGAATACCCAGAGGAAGCCCACGTGGATATGGACAGAACCTGCAAACTCCATGTGGAAAGGCACCCGTGCCGAACCCAGGGCTCAAACCCAGGACCTTCTTGCTGTGCTACGACAGTGCTAACCACCACACCACACCACACTGTTTGTTTTGGTGATGACGTAGGCTCCATGATGACACGCTATTGGCTGGAAGGGTGGGAAGTAGCCAATCACAAAGCAGGGTACCAACTTTCCTCGTTGCTTATTGGCTGGGAGCTCAGACGCTCCGTGTACTATAGGAGTGAAATCGTGGTTCATCTCCCCGCACCTCAGTTTAACACGTGGGTATTTGATACAAGTGTGATAAGTGTTTTCGTGCTTTTTTTTAATTTTTTTATTTAATTTATAACAACCCTCAAGATGCCTAAACATCAACCATGAATTAGTGTCGGGGTAACATTAATATATCCGTACTTTAAATACGCTAGTGTGGCAAATATCGATTAGGCGATACTGTACTCTATTTTTACATCAACCATTTATTTATTTATTTTTAAGGGTAATGTATTAAGCTAGCTTTTTAATGAAATTAAAGCGCCTTGGGAGCATGATTTGGATCCTATTTAGGGTTTAAACTTTAGCATTTTGAGTGACTCCACCAAACATTTGCGATTTTCACCCATCCACACCGGGGTCTGGAACCTAACCTCGTGAATGTGTGAGGTACTACTGTATATATAAAATTACGCAATTGGGGTGTTGGGGGTGGGGTGGGCGATGGCACCGCACATGAGTATTTTAAGCATTACAGAGTCAGTGATAGCTCAGTGGTTAAGACGTTGGACTACTGATTGGAAGGTTGGGAGTTCAAATCCAAGCACCGCCAAGCTGCCTCTGTTGGGCCCTTGAGCAAGGCCCTTAACCCTCGATTGCTCAGTTGTATAAAAATGAGATAAATGTAAGTCGCTCTGGATAAGAGCTAATGACGTGAAATGTAATCTAATGTAATGTAATTAGAACACTCACACTGTTTATATGGCATGTTTAAAACATCAAATACTTTGATTTTGTCCATCTTATTATGCAAACATAGAAACTAATAGATATTTATCTTGATGGTTGTAAGCAGGACCCAACTTTTTACAGTGTTCCAGTGAAATTTTACAGACTGTGAAAGTTCAGGTTAGCAGTTCTGCTGTGTGTTTTGGTGTGTTGATGACGATATCATTTCTGTGTAAATACAGTGGACTGTATACATAGCTGGAAGCTTAGGACAGCACTTTCTGTACTTTCTTCCTGGGTTGTGTGCTTTCACTAGTTTAACTTGATGTTTTATGGGGTTTTTTTTAAAACATGATACTTATTTCTATTTCTTTTCAGAAGTCAGTAAACTGGGAGTAATTCAGAGTGATTTACACCTTTGTGAGAAGTACACATTCAGTTGTAGTCACACTGACACCTGATGTAGCATTATAGCAAACAGACCAACACACGAACTAGCAATATTGTAAACAGGCTAATACTGGGTTCAGTTTGTACTCAGATGTCGGGATATCCGAGTTCCGAGTCAGAAACGTCACCTGGAACATCCCATGAAGTCGGATTTCCAACTCAGAAAGTCAGGAGATCCTCACCAACCCAGAGTAAAAAATCCAACATGGCGGCCCCGAAAGCTTTACTTTTATATCGTTTATTAAGCTTCTGCCTATTTTTGTCTCATTAAATCAGACGTACACACGACACGGTCCATGTTTTAGCTGTACCATATCGATACAGTGTCTCCATGCACTAAATACTTGGTAATTTGTGGTATTGCTAGCTGATGGCTACCTGATGATGATGATGATAAGCGAACCTGGCTTCCTCCACCCTGTAAAACTGAAACATTATCATGCACATATTTTGATTAGATTCACGCTCAAACAATAGAAGCTTAATTCTAAAAACGGTGCTTAACTGAGACCCACCTCAGCTTTTTTGCCGTGTGTGTGTGTGTGTGTGTACGCGTGCATTTTTCCTTTTGAGTATCAAAGGAAAATCCTCTAAACGTGTTCGTCACATGGAAAATCTTTTTCCAAAGCATTATATGCCACAACAGTATCCCCGCAAGCCCTGCCAGGGCCTGTCTCTTTTTAATATTAAAGCTTTTCTTTTTTTCTTTTTTTTAATATAGAGATAATCTAATCTAAAAGTACAGCTGCTTAAAAAGGGATTAAAATCTCTCCGTGCATGACGCCACGCGTGCGCAGTGGAACGGAGCCGTCCGTATTTAGGCCATCATTAACGTCTCAGTATCGATATCTATATTTTGCTGTGGGTGTGTGTTCCCTCGGTGAGCGACAAATTGCTATATAAAATGAGTCTTGACAACGTGGGCGTGTTCTCCAGCTCTTTTCTCTACTTTTTAACCTGCCTTTGCATTTGGGTTACTAGGCAATAAACCATGACACACTACATCACTGTGTTCCTGGAAAATAATCAAATTAACCACAGCACTCAGGATCTGATTCCTGTCAGAGAGAGAGAGAGAGAGAGAGAGAGAGAGAGAGAGAGAAAGCCTGTAAAAAAAGACCTTTTTGTCTTATAAGGCTTACCAGCTGAGAACAAATTCGTAGAACAATGCTGGCCTTGCATACACATGCTATGTCTTAGCTAATTAGGCCTGAAGGTAGGGTGTATGATTACACACACGCACACACACACACATGCACACACACACACAGCCAACATAAAAACCACCTCAGTCCTCATTTCTTCTAGTAATAACAGCTTTAGGCCCCCTACTGACGGACAACAGAAAGACAGCGGCATTGCCATTGGGCTCTAAAAACAATTCATTACAAGGCTCGGGCAACCACATGTCCTCTTTTTCCCTAGACATGTCCTCTTTTTCCCTAGACACGTCCTCTTTTGTAAGGCGTTAAAAAAGGTGTTTAAACGTTTAAGTGCTGAATAAATATCCAGGATTCGGCTTTTGCAGTCTACGGTGGTGCTTGAAAGTTTGTGAACCCTTTAGACTTGTCTACATTTCTGCTTAAATATGACCTGAAACATCATCACATTTTCACACAAGTCCTCAAAGTAGATAAAGAGAACTCGGTTAAATAAATGAGACAAAAAATTTCACTTGGTCATTTATTAATTGGCGAAAATGATCCAATATTACTTATCTGTAAGTGGCAAAAGTATGTGAACCTTTCATTTCAGTACCTGGTGTGACCCTCTTTTGCAGCAATAACTGCAACTAAATGTTTCCTGTAACTGATGATCAGTACTGCACATCGGATTGGATGAATTTTAGCCTATTCCTCCTTACAGAACAGATGTTGGTGGGTTCCTTTGTATGAACTGCTCGCTTCAAGTCCTTGCACAAGATCTCAATTAGAATTGGAATTTTTTGGAACTGATTTGTTCGTGTTCGGAGGCGCTCGTGACCAGAGGAGGTTCCACTGTATTGTGTGCTTCCTGGTATGGAGAGCCTTCAAGAAAGCCATGTCCTATGACCTGTAAAGCCTATTTTTAGACTTTACACATGTACAGTAGTTGCATATTTATTAGGACTGTCAAGCGATCAACGCATGTAATCTAATTAATTACATGCTCCGTGATTAATTAATCTAAATTAATCACATTAAGTGCGTACATCAGTTTTTGCTGTGAAAGTATTTATCATATTCACGTTCAAATGAATTTTGGGGGATGAGTGAATCAATGAATAATCAACATGACAGACTTCATAGATAGTCGGTCAGGGGTTGTGCTAGCTCGGACCTCCGGGTTAGCTCCTAAATGTTGATCGTTGAGGTGATATTTCTACGGCATGCATGAGAAAGTGAAAGGGTTAGGGTTAGGGTTAGTTTCACGTGTGCACGAGAAACAGTCCGGCAAACGGGTGCTCATGTTCCTTTCGGGTCTTGTACCCATCAACCCTTCATTTTACAAAGCCACTGAGTCAAAAGGTACCACCCAATGTGATTAATCAGAGTTTTAACACGTTATTTTGTTCTTTGATTAG
>JAQMCW010002698.1:0-10895 GCA_030068335.1 Chrysichthys cranchii
GGGGTCAGCTGTGAAGGAGGATGTGGGGGGGGGGGTCAGCTGTGAAGGAGGATGTGGGAGGGTGTTTGGTTGGTTACGAAGGGAGGATATGGGTGTTTGTGATTGCAAAGTGTGTGTGTGTGTGTGTGTGTGTGTGGTTGTAGAATGTGTAACAGGTATTTAAAATGTGAATGTGTGGGTAAGCGGTATGTGTAATACATTTCTGAAGAAATATCACAGCATGAAGATCTGATTGCAGCAGCTGGTAGTGTTGTGTGAAGGGAAGCAGCTGTTCCCCTGTACAGTATGGCAAAGCTCACACTTGACTGCATTGTGCATAACCCAGAATTGAGGATACACACTCCATGGCCCATCATTTCCTCAAGACTTTCTTTTCCCTTTTACAATTTTAGCTAAAATGTTTACTGCTTCGTATTGTTTGCAAAAAAAAAAATAAAAAAATTGATTTTTCATAAAGGTATTTATTAATCAGTAACGTTAGACATGCTGTATTGTGTGCCCAAATTTGTTTGTTTTTATTAATATTTGTTGGTGTTATTAATTGACTTTTTTTTTCTGTAGCCTTAGGAAATGGGGGGAAATAAGAGCAAACCCAGAGAACTGGGCCAGCACTGCCGGAGTTTGCATGGCACCGTTAGCATGAACAGTGGGGTTGACAGCACTGTTGGGCATCACCTCAGCTCATGCCAGCAGAACTTCACACCCAGCCGGACCCCTGTGGTGGATGGCTCACGGCATGGTGCCCAGAATATCACCAATAATGCTGACCTGCCCTTGTTTGGAGGAGTGGAGTCCATGAATAGCCTCACATCACCTCTTCGTAGCACATTAACAGCAGGTACAAAATAACAATAATAGTAATGCCTGCTTTACCGCATTCTGAGAACACTGTTGAACAACATTATTATGGCAATAATGTGTTTAGGCAATTTAGATTCAAGTGCGTTCTAGGAAAGGTGACCTTTAGATCTAGTTCCTCAGAGAAGAGAGGAATTGGATTTTCTGATTCACCAAGTCATGTTAAATATTTATCATCAGCCTATTTGTGTGGTTTGTAATTTTTTTGTGCTTCATAGCTATAATTGCATTATAAATTAGGACTGCCCTGAGTATAATTTCTGAGATTAAATTTAAAAAAGATGATTTGCACTGGGATTAGGCCTATGAGATGGTAGTAGTAAGTTGTCAGCCAAGGCAAATAGACCTAAAATTAAAATCTATAACACATTTCACCACTAATGGAGGGGCACCATTAGTTTAAAGATTAAAATGTCTTCAAATTCACAACGCAGGTCTCTTTGCTATGACTAGACTTTCATTGCATTTTCCAACATAAAATTGTATTGTAAAATGACAAACAGAATACTAGTATTTAACACTCAAGGTTTTTATGACTAGACACTAAATCTACCTTTAGCAAGGTTGGAAAATTGTGAGATGAGTATTACCAATGCAAAACCAAAGACATGGCCTGGCTGTTGGTAATAACTATTTTTAATAGGCATGTTAATTAGTGGGAAGCAGAGGGGTGCAGTGATTAGCCCTGTTGCCTCACAGCAAGAAGGTTCTGTGTTTGAACCTGTCAGCTGACTGCAGCTTTTCTATGTGGGGTTTGGGTCCCCGTGCCTGTGTGGGATTCTTCTGAATGCTCCGGTTTCCTCCCACAGTCCAAAAATGTACAGATTAGCTCAACCAACTCCTCTGAATTGCCCATAGGTGTGAGCGTGAGTGTGATTGGTTGTTCCTCTCTGTGTTAGCCCTGCTGTTGATTGGTGCCCTGCCTCTTACCAGAAGTAATGTAGAACTGGCTTTCCTGTGACCTTTAACAGATAAGTGGGTGTGGAAGTCCCTGGGTAGCGGTGGTGTGGACAGACAGGCAGGGACGAGGGAAATATGGGGAATATACTTTTATTCAGCTTCTAAACAACACGTAAGAGACACACACTTAGACTGTAGCATTTCTGCTTCAGGGCGTCTCCCGTCACCGCTCACTGCAGGGTAGAAAAAGACACAAGTTAATGACCTCCAGGTGTTGCCACTTACCACTTACCTCTCTGCTTCCGCTTCCTCGCCACTAGGTGGCGCTCGGCCACGCCCGCACCGCCACAGTGGGTATAGATAATGAATATGAAGAATTGTCCAAACTAAACTGAGCAAAATACAGCACTGAGCAACCCAAATGCTAATTCTATTGCTAGCATAACATGGTCACCTTCACTGAGCTTAAATGAAGATGCTAGCCAGACTCCATTAACATTTTTACACATCATGAAAGAACAGCACGATAAGGACTATAAATACATAAACTTGCCCTTTAGAGGTATTCAAATACAGTTGATCCTCTCGTCTACGGATACCGCATTAACGGATATCGGATGCAACACTCAAAATCCGCTGGTCTGAATACATAATCCATTCGCCAGAATGTCCGGTACGAAAGTTTAAAAATCCCAGGTGTTGCAAACCGAGTCCAGTAGTTCAGCAATTGTCTGCTAGGCAGCTGTGGCGTGCATACTAGTTGCTTACCTTAGTGGTGTTTTTCCTTGGATTTCCATTATTTTAACCCAACACAATAAAACACTTCACATCATCGAACTACTCAAGTCAACGGACAACCTCTCCTCCCCAATTAGTCCGTTAATGCAAGGATCAACTCTACTTACTAACTTTTCTGTCTGTGTTAATGCACATGATTAGCTCATCATACTTGTTAGGTATGTTAGCTACTGCTTTTTAGCCTAGTTAATTGGACTTCCAGGCAAGCACAACATATGGCTGCGCAAGCAAATCCACTTGGATGGTGGCCTAGTTACTGAATTTATTTGTTCACCTCTGTATATAATTTATAATGTTCCCATGTGTTTGGACTGTCTAATTGAATTAATGGCATCTGCATTGACTGTAAATTGTCACTTTTTCTGTCTTTCTGAAGGAGGTGTGACTACATTTGTGGCGTTGTATGACTATGAATCACGAACTGCCTCTGATCTGTCATTCAGGAAAGGAGAACGGCTTCAGATAGTCAACAACACGTAAGAGAGACGCACCTTCTTGCACAAACGCTGACACATTCATTTCGTAGACACCACATTTCTTTCTAGATCAGCTAGATCACATTTCTTTCTTTGATCAGCTTAGTGCAACACATCATACACTTCCTTAGTGAAGTGCATATATAGACACACACCACTTGTCTATTCTCTGCACAAGCAGGGACTGTAAACCCGCCCCCTAAAACCCCCCCCCCCCCCCCTTTTTTTTTCCACTCTCTGGTAACCATAGGAACAAAATCCCCCTGTAAAGTCGGGAGATGTGTTGGAGATGGTGTGAGGGTTTTTTTTTTTTTTGGTTTTGTTTACTTTTTGCCTACTTTTTTCCCCTTCTCTTTACCCTTTAGGAGCGAAGGGGCATTTGCTTGTCCTCTGTTATTCCAGTGATCACGTCCAGGGAGAGTAGCAAATCTGCCTTAATTAGAAACAAGGGAATCAACTCAAAAACCCCTGGTTACACATGTAATGGGAAGCGGCTATCAGAAACGGTGTTTTAATCCTGTTAAAATGCGTTATGATAAGAAAGCCAGGGAATGAGAGAGGTTTCAAAAATCACCATGAGCATAACCTCTTGTGATTCACAAACATGAGCATTCATTTCATAAATTGAGCCAAGGACATGAAGGTTTACATTGGAAAATTATTTATGGTGGTGTTACCGGTGGTATAAATATTGAAAATGGCCATTCAACATGAGGGTGAGGCCAGAAGTAAATGCAAGGACTATTATTGTGAAATTAATAGCAACAGCGCATAATGCCATTCCTCACCCCACACACACACACACACACACAATAGCCCAGACATTTCAATAGCAGAAACTATTGTATCGTCACTGTTATCTTTTGTGAACCTGAAAGTATATTAATTTTACTTTATGTTGATTCCTTTTTGTCTCTTTGTTACATATGAACAGTCTCTGATTAGTTGAATACGTATAGGTTTTTTTCATTGTCCCGGTCAGTCGAACACTGTGTGTTCCTGGTATCTCTTGAACATGTGGCTCTATGGCTTTGTTCTAATTCCTGCTTTCTTTCTTTTTAATCACAAACCTATTTCACACCTCCTTCCCCCATATCTCTCTCATGTGCGGAACACTGTTTAAAACAGGAGAAAGCTGAACTGCAGGTAGGTAAATATTGCTTGCTTTTACCTCTTGTCTGATTCATCTGTGTGTCTTCGACATTTTGTCACACTCATCTGTTTATCAGTGAAGTTTTTACACTTCTAGAAATAAAGAATGATCTGGGAAAACTGGTCACTCTGGCTGAATTCTGGAAAAAAGATGGCTTTCCGTTCACAGGTCCCCCCCCCCGGGTTTTTCCCAACCAAATGACATTCAGGACATTTTATAATCCACTATTTAGACTGTGATCAGTCCTGTGTTTACACTAAGGTGCAGTTACAATAGACTTGTTCAGCAACCTGAACAACTCGTGACCAACACACCGTGATGTACACCCTGTCACTGTGGTGATGCATTGCCTGTTATTGATCATGCGGTAGCTGACATTTTCTAATGAGTTTTAAGTATGTGGGAGATTGCTCATAGATTTTGGGAGGTTGTGTGAGTCAGCAGCTCTCCGTGATGTGAAAATGCCAGCATTATTGCTTTAGCCAAGGGAGGTTGAATCAGGAACTTCCCTGTGTGTGTCTGTGTGTGTGTTTAACTCTGTGAGAATGTTAATAATTGACAGTTTAAAAGACAGCAGAGACTAAAATGAAGGTGATGGAAACAAACGTAAAATACGAAATTAAAAAAAAGTATGCCTCTTCAAGGCCTCACCATATCAATATTTACATGCATTTTAATCAGTTTGTGCTTTCATCCACCATATATGTCCCTGTGAATTAAATGTTTCTAATCCATTAGAATGAGTGTATTAATTTTAATATAAACCTGTGGTTTGCCTTGCAGTTAACATTCTGTTATAGCAGTTACAGAAAATTCATCAGCATCCTGTGACCAGTTAGCATTGAAAATGTATACACATTATTATTATTATTATTATTATTATTATTATTATTATTATTATTATTATTATAATACTATATTTAAATGCTATAACTAGTAGTTATTTAAAAGGGCATTTGCTCTTTGAGTGCCTCTTTTTAATTGCCCTGTCACACCATTGTCCTCCATAGACCACTTTTTTTTTTTTTTTGCCATGTCTCTTCTTTCTCAGTTTTCAAGATATTGACCCCAAATAGTGTGCTTGGAATATAGATTTTGGAAAGATGCACTTGTACTCTTGTTTTCCTGTCGTTATTTTTCCCCATTGAAATGAATAGAGTTTTGGAATGCATTTTGGCTCTTTTCAGATGAATGGAGTTTTGGAATCGAAGTCTTCCCACCGAACTTTATTTCATAGCCCAGACTCACTCACCCAAAACGCACATCCATCTATCAACATAAGCAGTGCTCGGGGTGTTTTGCACTGTGGAGCAATCCCACTCACAGTTTCTTGCAGAAATGCATCTCTAGTTACTTTTATGATCAATGTAGTTTCATATTCATAAGAACTTCCAAAAACAAGCTCTTCTGAGAAGTTACTCATCATGTACATGTGTCTTTCAGGGAAGGAGACTGGTGGCTAGCCTGCTCACTGACCACAGGACAACGCGGCTACATCCCCAGCAACTACGTCGCTCCTTCTGACTCCATCCAGGCTGAAGAGTAACTCTTTTTTTCCCCCCTCTCTTTCTCTGCTTCTTTCTTTCTCTTCTGCCCTTCAAGTAGTGCCCCCAGGGATTCCAAGGTTCCATAAAAAGTCTTAAATAGTCTAAAATTCAATCAACTGATCTTTAGGTTTTAAACAGTTTTAAAAGGTGTTAAATACAATGTTGTCAGGTATTAAAAATGCATTAGATTATGAGATCAATGGTGCATTAATTTTGGTCTCGCATTAAATTGTGTATTTGGGAAAAATTTGTATTGAACACACTAACAAAACTAAACCAGCATAGAACTGAGCTCTTATCCTTCATACTTTTTTTTCCACAGTATGGACATGAAATGTCTCTTAAATTGTAATCATAAACATGGTATGGCATAAAAATGCCTTTATAAATCTTGAATTTGTGAAAATGTTGAATCCTGCAGAAACACTGGCTCAATTACTTTTGATTTGATCGTCATTTTCTATCTTTTAATTTACGGTTTTAATTTAATTTATTTGCCATTTTAATTTACTGTGTATTTCTTCTAGTTTTATTCACTGTGGCATTGCAGACATTTCTGTTTTAAGACTTTCATACGAATGTTTGTTCATATTCAGTAACAGGAGTGTCCTCTTCATGATCTCTCATGCTCTCCTTATTTATCATGAGAAACAGATTTTCTAGCACTAAGCTTTTTTTAAACACCATCACGTTTCTTGAGTTCATTGACTATGCCCTTTTACACACACACTTTTCTTAGATGCTAACTACTCCCCTTTCACAATAACTTGTTATTCCACTTCCTCATGCTTCCTCAAGATACGACTCGTACAAGTATGAAGGAAGTTGGCCTGCAACATAGCACCTTTTTTAAATCGTGTTCGTTAACCTAATGTCTAGCTACGTCATCTGTAGCATATGTGCCCTAACCATGGACAAGAATTTCATGTATTGTATAGAGAAAAGAACAGGAAGCCTGTCTACTTGAAAATCTTTCGGTGGAAACTAAAGGGAAGTAAAATCAATGCAGTACATTTGTGAATTTTCAACTGTAGCTGTAATACGTTTAGGACTTCTTAGGGGGAAACAGACATGAAAGAACATCTTACCTTATCTTCTGCCATAGATAACAGTTCTAAGATCACAGAAAAGATAAATAAATTAAATGATGCTATTAGAGGGGGGAAAAAACTCAGCCATGAGGTGGTGTGGTCACAGCATGTTCCACTTTTTATTAGGGATGCACCGATACCACTTTTTTACAAACCGATATGAGTACGAGTGTTTTTATTTGTATACTTGCCGATACCGATACGTCTTAAATTGGATTTCCATGAAAGCGTAATCAATTTGAGGGCAGGGTTAATTTTCTCTTTTGCAGAGTACAATAAGCCTCCTAAGGCTAAATACAAAAATGATTAACAGAAGGCAGGCTCACACCCAGGCCAACAATAAACTAATCATTCTGGTTTTAACAAAAACTGCCTTCTACAAGTTACATAGGTACGTGCGTATGTATGCTAATCTGCACGGCTAAGCTGTAAGTCAGTGTCATCACATCAGACAAAGTGTAAATATGACCAGAAAATGTAATGTGCTGCATAGCTAACAACACAGCTATGATGCTAGGCTTCCTAGCCTGTCTTATGCTGCTCACACTCTGTGTCCTTGAACACGTCATCAGCATGAATACCGTAAAAAACAGTAACCCAGCCAATCGGAGTGGCTTTACTGTGATTGCGCAACCAGAAAAGTCCGAAGCAAAGTTAGGGTGAAGATTAGCTGCCGCGATTAGCATCAATACGCACGTACCCAAGTTACGCACACAGCCCGGCTCCATGGTATTGAGTCACACTAGCTTGTTGATCATATCTCTGTTAACTTTCCAGCTCATTGTCTCCCCCTAGACATTGAAGTCAGGTAGGACAACATCACCGCTGCCTAGTAAAGCGATCAGTTTGATGTTGTGAAATAGGAGTGGTATCGGTTCATGGTATCGGTACTTTATGTACAAATAAGAGTACAAGTATTTTAGCAAAGTATCGGCCCGATACTGGTATCGGTGCAACCCTACTTTTTATCTATTTAAAGTTATATTTAATGTTGCGGAAGGTCCACAGAAAATTTACTGCTCAGTAATTGTTTGCATTATAACAGCTATAAACATTCATTCTCTCACCAGCAGCTTGTTGGTTAACAAGAAACTGGAAAGCCCAAGCCCTGCATCCTAAAGACTTTTCTGTGAAGGAAAAACTGAGAACATCCTTAACTCTGACTGTTAAATAGCATTGATATTTATGTTCACCATCTTGCAAGCTGTTACTATACAACAGAGCAAGAGCTATTATCAGAGCCATACTGTTGTAGAAAATTAATCAACACCTTCTGACCAACCAGAATTGAGAATTCAACTGTGCTGGTGTACAAACGGTGCCTGTTATTCCACCCATCTTTGCAGGTGGTTCTTTGGTAAAATTACCCGTAGAGACTCTGAACGGTTGCTGTTGAATCTTGAGAACAGAAAGGGAACTTTCCTGGTACGAGAGAGTGAGACCACCAAAGGTGAGTTCTGATGGTTTTTCAAAAGGCAACATAATTAGTGGAATTCAGCTTCTTTTGCTCTGTAACGCTAGTTTTACTTCACTTTATGGATTTATTTCACTTACCGAATTGCCTCACAGTCAAGTCATCAATGTGATGTACAGCAACTGGCCCCATGAATGATCAGTCAGTCATTTGGTATTTGTGGGTGTGAACAGTTGATCTCTGAGTGACAGAGTGTGAAGAGATGAGAGACAGGTAGGGGATGTCCCAGGTGAAAAAAGGAAGGGGTGTATGCAGGAACTCACACAAAGTAGGTTATCATCCTGCTGTCAGGATGAAGCAGCAGATCTACACTATATGGCCAAAAGTATGTGGACACATCAACAATCACACCCATATGTGTTTGTTAAACATCCCATTCTATACTTAGTCCACCTTTGCTGTTGTAACAGCTTCCACTCTTCTGGGAAGGCTTTCCAGTAGATTTTGGATTTTATGTTTGGGTGGATTTGTGTTTATTCAGTCACAAGAGTATTAGTGAGGATTGGGCACAAGGAGGCCTGGTGTGCAGTCGGCATTCCAGTTCATCCCAAAGATGTTCGTTGGGGTTGAGGTCAGGGCTCTTTGAAGGCCACTCATATTTTCTGTGCCAGCCTTCACAAATCATGTGTTTAAAGGAACTCACTTTGTGCACAGGGGCATGTCGTTGTGGAACAGGTTTAGGACCCCATACTTTTAATGAAGGGAAATAAATTCTACAGCATCCAAAGACATTCTATGCAGTTGGATGCTTCCAGCTGTGTGGGAACGCACACATGTGGGTGTTAAGATCAAGTGACCACATAGATTTGACCTTATAGTGTGCGTCATAATTCATATCATTAAAGAGAGAATATGGTATAAACATATTCAGTTTAATACAGGTCATTTATTTACATAAAGCTTTTAACAATGGACATTGTCACAAAGCAGCGTTCCTGAAATCCAGATATAGATTTAAATTTGTTGCTAATGAGTAAGCCAAAGTGTACGGTGGCAAGGAAAAACTCCCTAAACCACCATGAGAAAGAAACTTTGAGGGGAACCAGATTCAAAAGAAAACCTATCCTTTTCTGGGTGACACCGTATATTGCAAGGATGAGTCACTGACCATCGACAGCTGTAAGCTATAGAGTCACGAGGATCAGGGTCATTTTTGATTTCATTAGAGTTTGAAATTTAAGTGAAGTTACCCACTGCTGTGACTTGAGCGTAAACGGTTTTAAGCTATCCAAGTTAGAACATCCACAGCCATCTTTAGGGTATCCATGTGATACCATCCAGAACAGTTTCATAAGAAACTGTAGGCTAGGTAAATGGGGCCATCCTCAGCCACAGTAAGCGTTATTTAGGGAGGAAGGCTCCAAGTAGAGCATCAGGATGGGTCATGCTGGTCCAGAGCAACGGCATCTCATCAAGCAGCAGGAGTAACATGTAGCTTGACAGAAAGATACAGGAAAATTAAAAGATTACAATCAGAAAAGCCAGGAAAGGACACGCACCGTGGTACGCACAAGACTGTCAATGTTGTTGGAACACTGCCCCCTAGTGATTTCCTTGCAGGGATGTATTTGAGGTAGTGTCAGTTTTGTCCTTTTTTTTTTGTTTTGTTTTTTTTTGTTTGTGTCCTTTAGTGTTATGTAATACACCATTCTGTTTTACCAAACAAATCCTGCAGGTGCCTACTGCCTGTCTGTCCTGGACTATGACAACGTTAAAGGGCTGAATGTGAAGCATTATAAAATCCGAAAGTTGGACAGCGGTGGCTTTTACATCACCTCTCGCACGCAGTTTAATAACCTTCAGCAGATGGTCAGCCACTACCGCAGTGAGTCACTGGCTCTATTAGCCCTCAAATCCTGACTGTGTCTGGGTGTGTTTAAAGCATAGAAATATCAGATAGCAATGTCAAAACCATAAACTATAATACACAGATGATGTACACAGAAGTCTGAGAAATTTGATGACGTAATGCCTAGATCCTTCTCTGACCTGTAAGTCTTATATTTAGCTTATTTAGTTCTGTAAGTAATATTTTTGGATGTTTAGAAATCATTATCGTAATCTTGAACAACAGTGAACACAGCAGGAATGAAGAACTAATGAAGCACTAGGGCATTCCTTAATATGAACAATATCTTTTTGAAATCGGCTGTGATTGGGTACTGATTGCATTTTCAGTACAGCACATACTGATGAAAGTGGAACGCAGCACAATTAGGAATTACATTAATTTCTGACACAAAGTCAGCATTTAAATCTTAGAGCAATGCAGGAAAGGTTTTGCTTTTCAGTGTTGGATGTTTTCTGCACATTACTGAATTACTGAGGTTTTCTGCATGTTACTGAATACTAAAAAAATCAATACTGTTTGCTTATTTCATCCTCTATTCTCTTTCACTGGTGTGATTACATTTTGCACTGATTTTGCACTTCTCAATAAATTTGTCACGTTCTGTATGAACAGAAGTAATTAAATAACAAATAATGGTTATATTCACATGCTTCAATTGCTAATATACAGACATGGACAAAATTGTTGGTACCCTTCCGTTATGGAAAGAAAAACCCACAATGGTCACTGAAATAACTTGAAACTGA
>JAQMCW010002733.1:0-10894 GCA_030068335.1 Chrysichthys cranchii
GCTGGGAACTGGAGTTCGTGTCGTGAAGTGTGTTGCCAGGGTCTACAGGATCAGGCAGGTTGCCAGAGTTCGTAACACATTAGTTATGAAAAGTAATCTTAAAGTAACTTTTTGGAAAAAGCCTTTATGTACCCTGCTGTCTACCAAATTATGCTCCAGGAACAAACAGTAACTGAAGACAGCTGCAGTAAAGGTAGAGGAGAGTCTCATCAGGGAAGAAATCCAGCATCAGGAGATGTCTCTGGGTTCCAGATCTCAGTAAGTCATTGACTGCAAATTAAATTTTATTTATAATATTGACTTGTCTAATTATGTTTGGTTCCTTATAAAAAGGAAGAGGGGCAGACATATAAACAGTGCTGCAATTCCTACAGTGTTCACCCAATTTGGATATGATTACTCTCAAATAAAATAAGGAAAGTCTGCACTTTCAGGTACTATTATTTTTATTATTATTTTCACCTCCAATATACTGTGGTAGACAGCTAAAATATTAACTTTGTCAATGTCCAAATATTTATGGAGCCGGCTGTCTATTAAATATAATTTCAGCAACTGTTAGCACAAAAGTACTTAATCTGTACTTCAAACAAAGTACTTTATTTATTTGTTTGTTTACTCAGTTATAGGATGACTCAGCTGTGAATTTCCTGACATAAGCTGGCATTTACTTTCAATATGATAAAGATTGGAACAAAGGGCCATTCTTCTTTAGACAGCTCATCATTTCCACTGAATAAAAACATTGTCATTTTGTTCTTTTCTGAATCAGTTCTTGTTCTTGTTTTCATATGCTGCTTTGGAAATCTTGGCCCAAAGAAAGTAAATGCCAAAAACTGTCTCAGCCATATTATGTAAAGCTGGGAGGCTGTTCAGAGGATCAGAAATCTTTTGGTAGAAACAAATAACACATGCATTTCCTCTGATCTAGTCATCAATTTAACTTAGTAACAGTGCTGTCTATGTTGCCAACACTATTACTTGAAGAGGGACCTTTGTCAGATTGTGGCCTGCTCTGCACATATGTAATCACACTCACTTAGATTGCATTCAAAGAGTGTATTATTTATCAGTGGTAAGCTGCCTCAAAACCCTAACTGTTACCTTAACAAACATATTTATAAATATCAAATATATATACCAAATTATCCATATACAAAAGAGTCTCTGCCTCATGATGAATTGGAACAGTCTCATCAAATATTATGTCAGAGAGGATGAATGTACTTGGCCTGCAGACATGAGCCTCTTGGTGCAGATTAAATTTTTCCCATTGAAATGAATATAAATACAATTCATGTGTTTCAGCCATCAAAAACATGTTTTTATAGTGTATTATGGGTTTATGTGTGGCAATAAAACAGAATAAAATCAAAATAATCTTAATTATAGAAAAATAAAAATAAATAAAATAAACAGATGATTTTAATGCACGTTACTTTTGCACGATGCTGGAGTAGGTGGCGGAGGGACATGGTGGCGGATCTCATGTTTTGCGATTATTTCTTTCTTTATTTCAACTGTTATACTCTTAAATAAAGGCTTCTTAACACTCACTATCATTTCCACTTTTCACTTTCTTGGGACCCATAATGAAGGCTTATAGTGCAAAAATTCAGAGAAACACAATGAAAAAATGCGTTGAACACGTTCACAACACAAGTTCTTGACCGGAACTTAAGGTTTGTGCCACGAAGTGTGTGTGAAGTGGTGGCGGAGGGATATGGTGGTGGAGGAATATGGTGGAGATTCTCATGTTTTGCGATTATGATGGCTCGACTTACGATTTTTTAAAATTAAACTGACGATTGTGATCTAAATATTTAGAAAATATTTAAAATTCGCAGGCAGGCATCGCTGGCAGGCCAGCGTGACAGCATATGACATACGAGGATGTTCACACGACGCCCGGAAGTACACAGACGACACCCGGAAGTACGCGGCTGACTGCTGCGTTCAATGCTCGGATCACTCGCGCGATGCCTCACTCTCTTCCACAACTCACGGAGTTACCTTTTGTATCAGTGTACTGCACAGTGCATTACCGCGGGTTTTTTGTGATTATTAACGGAACAGATTCATTGGAGGATGTCTGTAGCTGGAGCTCAGTATTTGTGTAGTGAGGTGTTGCAGTTGGACGGAACTCAGACAGTGCGGCTGCAAACATCAGATTTGAACTTCACTGACAAGCTCTCTCCTCTGACAGAAATGTGATTTAAATGAAATCCCTCTTAAATGTTAACTCACTCCACATCATAAAATATCAGTCTACCCGTTAGCAAAACAGAGCACATAAAGACCTCATAACCCCATGGGGAATGACATGAAACTCTACAAAATAAACATTAAAACAACTGAAGTGATAACATAACTACATATTCTTTAAAGCTAAAACAACACAACATGACTACATACAGTAATCACTCATTTTACCATATTAAAACTTTATAATTCATTTTCATCATGAGCAGCATTAAACACTCATCTCTTCCCCTTTAGGAAGAAAACAATGGCATAAATTTGGCAGTTTTAAAGCGGCAGTACCCAGAAAACACACACTTCCAAATCGCACTTTTTTCTTAAATGGTACTGTGTTCGGCAAACAAATATTTTAACTGATCAAATAAAAGAACATTTGAGATATAGAAGTTTCAAAGAAACAGGAAAAACAATATATTATAAACATATTTTCAACCTGGTTACATAAGCTGGGCTAAGCTAGGCTGAGATACCTAAGCTAAGCTAAGAGGTTCAACACAGTTGTTCGACTTACGATGGATGTGTCTGAACGCATCAGCATTGTAACTTGAGGACTACCTGTATGTCTTTATTAATTTCATCTGTTATACGCTTAGGCTTCTTAACTCTCACTACTATTTCCATTTTCTTGGGACCCATAATGAAGGTTTATAGACTATATAGGCTATATTTTTAATGAGTTTTAAACGCAGAAAAAAAAATCAAAGTTTGAACAATCCTTAATTATACATAAACTTACTGTAAACAACCAAGAAAACTAACCTTTCATGATTCCACTTCTGGTGTTAAGGAAGTGAGGAGGAAGATAGGCAGGGAGGAGGCATGAACACTTGTCTGACCGATTAAAGGGACATGTGTGTCTTTGTTAGTTGCACAATACTCAGTTGTGCAATATGCAAACAGAAAATGGGAAAACATTGGTGCGTACGAAGAGACACCATGGAAAGTGCTGGAGAATAACAGAGATAAGATACTGTGGGACAAGTTCCAGGCAGACAAGCAGTTGCTGGCCATCTAACCACATAGTGGGCATAAGGGGCAGAAAACAGCAGTAGTGATAGATGTGGCAATCCCAGCTGACAGCAACATCAGGAAAAAGGAGCATTAGAAGACTGAGAAGTACCATGGTCTGAAGGAATAATTGGAACAGATGTGGAATTTGAAGTTCAAAGTGGTCCCCATGGTAATAGGAGCATTAGGGTCTGTGATGCCCAAACTTGGTGGTTCCATCAGATTCCAGGTGTAACAACTGAGATCTCTGTCCAGAAAAATGCAGTCTAGGAACAACTAGGATACTATACAGAACTCTTAAACTTCCAGTCCTCTGGATAGAGGATTTATATATATTTTTGTATATACAGTTATGACCAAAAGTTTGGAGACTGACACAAATACTGGTTTTCACAAAGTTTGCTGCTTCACTGTTTTTAGATCTTTTTGTCAGTTGTTTCTGTGTTGTATTGAAGTATAATTGCAAGCATTTCATAAGTTTCAGAAGCTTTTATTGACAATTACATCAAGTTTATGCAAAGAATCAATATTTGCAGTGTTGGCCCTTCTTTTTCAAGACCTCTGCAATTCGCCCTAGCATGCTGTCAATCAACTAATGCTTTACTGTTGGCATGAGACAGTACTGATGGTAGCCCTCACCTTTTCTTCTCCGGACAATCAGAAAGGTGATTCATAAGAGAAAATGACTTTACCCCAGTTGTCTGAAGTCCAATCCCTGTACTTTTTACAGAGTATCAGCCTGTCCCTAATGTTTTTCTTGGAGAGAAGTGGCTTCTTTGCTGCCCTTCTTGACACCAGGCCATCCTCCAAAAGTCTTTGCCTCACTGTGTGTGCAGATGCACTCACACCTGCCTGCTGCCATTCCTGAGCAAGCTCTGCACTGGTGGCACCCCGATCCCGCAGCTGAATCATCTTTAGGAAACAGTCCTGGCACTTGCTGGACATTCTTGATCGCCCTGAAGCCTTCTTCACAACAATTGAACCTCTCTCCTTGAAGTTTTTGATGATCCAATGAATGGTTGATTTAGGTGCAATCTTAGTAGCAGCAATTTCCTTGTATGTGAAGCTCTTTTTATGCCACGCAATGATGACTGCACATGTTTCCTTGCAGGTAAACATGGTTAACAAAGGAACAACAATGATTTCAAGCATCACCCTCCTTTTAAAGCATCCAGTCTGCTATTGTGACTCAATCAAGATGACAGAATCTGGCCATAATTTTGTCAACTGATGTTGACTTCCTTGCTCAGTATATCAAAAAAGATACTTGCTAATTTACCTCACCAAGGAGGTTCAGTACCCTTCCATTTGGGTACTCTCTTGTTTTTGTCTAGCATTGTACTGGTTAGCTGGTTTGTACTGATCATTTTCTATGTTGGTACTTATTTGTATGTATGTCTGCTGTCTCTCGATTGTGTTACACATGTTAATTCAGGGGTGACTGATGGGACTGTCCAGTGCAAGTTTTCTGACAACATTATTTCTGCTGGCATGAATCCGTTGCTCTCATGCTAAGCTGTACTGATGGCATGCCTGAGCTCTGCAATAAATATATCCCATTTTCTGTGATGCCCTCAGATATATGAAGTGATCATGTTTGATTTCTGCCAACTACATCCACCACAAATTATGATTGATGTGCTCAATCACACTGGCCTGAGTATGGTACCCTGACAGCAAAAATATTCTAGCCTTGATCTGACACAAACATTTTACCAGATCTGTAACAAATCTGGCAAACAGCCCAGTTTAGTTTTGTACAATGGGCCAAAACAAGCACAGACAATTTACAAGTTATATTACATGCATATTCCTTTTCATTTGGTAATTAGCAGGGTTTTTAATGTGGTTTGGAGTGACACATAGCGACTATATTAAACTGATCTTACCTCTGGCAGATCAGTTAACTGCATTCGTCATTGGCTGCAGGAGCTACAGAATACTCCTAGAGCAGGCTAAGTTTCTCCGTGTTTTTCTGATTGTCTTTGTGAGTAGAATATTCCGTGTTTAACTGTTGCTTATACCAGTTTCAGTTTACTTGGTTTCGATTGCACCTGTTAATCAGCTGTTTTTCATTTGCTAAGTAGCAGGGCATTTAGTGTGATTTTGAGCTCCCTCCCAGAATCTATCTTTCCCTTTTACTGACTCCATAACCTACTCATTATGTGTCTCTACCCCATTCCTGTTCATGCCATCTTCCATGAAGGCGGTTTGTCGTCATGGTGCCCTACGAAGTCGGTGTCTGTCCAATCTCATCTACCCCACATCTACCTCACCTGACACTTTCTGTATCTCTGTTGGATTATGGAACTGCCAGTCCGCTGCAAGGAAGGCTGACATCATCTCTGCTTATGCCTCCCTGCAGTCCCTCCACATCCTCACACTTACTGAGACCTGGATTTCACTGGACAGCACCACAACACCTGCTGCCCTCTCCAACTTCTTCTCCTTCTCTCACTCTCCCCGCCAGTCTGGATGTCTAGGTGAATGTACAGGTTTGTTGATCATCATGGAAATTCTCATCTCTTCCAGAGTGAATTTCACTCTGTCCCAGTCCTCACTCCTGTTAAACTGTCTGTCGTGGTTTATTGCCCACCTGGCCATGTGGGTGTTTCTTTGATGAACTAGACCTTCTACTGAGCTCCTTCATAGAAGATAGCATCCCACTGATGGTCCTGGGAGACTTCAACCTTCATCTAGATGCCCCCTATTCTGCTACCTTCCTCCCTTTACTCAACTCCTTTGATCTTTCCCTGCTACACTCACCTCCTACCCATAAAGCTGGTAACCTTCTTGACCTGATGTTCCTCAGAATCTGCTCTTCTTCTGAGCCCACTGTTACCCCTCTCCATCTGTCCTACTACCACTTCATCTCATTTTCCCTCCATGTTCTTCTCCACCCCTCCTCCTCTGCCCCTTATACCCCACTTTTACAGTCCATAGAAACCTCTCCTCCCTCTCACCATCCTTTCTTTTCTTCTCTGTCACTGCTGCCCTACCCTTACTCAAATCTTTCTCCAATCTCCCCACTGAAGTCGCAGTATCTTTGCTGCTCTCTTTCCTCATCACTTAACACTATCTCCCCCTGTCTCCAGATGTGTTAGATCTTCTCCTGCTAGTCCCTGGATGTCAGATTCACTTAGCTCGAGCAGAAGCAGCCTGCAATCAGCGGAGAGGAAGTGGGGAAAATCCAGGGCCCCTTTCTGACCTGTCTCTCTACCAGTCTCTCCTGGCCACATTCTCAGCTTCACTTAGATCTGCCAAGGTGAACTTTTAGCATTGCAAGTTTCTTAACTCCATTTCAAACCCCACAGACTGTTTTCTGTATTCTCTTCATTCCTTAGCCCCCCACCCCTGCACCTAATTCCTCCATCACTGCTGATGACTTTGCAGTCTTTTTTGAGGATACAGTTGCAGCTATCCGGCACTCCTTTGCCACCCCACCTCCCCTACCCATCTCCATCCTAGCCCCCTGTCTCCTCTCCACTGTTGTCTACTTTTTCCCCTCTTTCCACTTCTGATTTCTCTCAGCTCCTTCTCTCTCACCATCCTACCATCTGTGCTTTCATCCTTTCATCTCTCCTCCGGACCATCACTCCTACACCCTCCCATTTATCACCTCCCTTGTCAACTTCTCCTTGTCCTCTGAATACTTTCCCTCAAGCTTTAAATGAGGTCACATCACCCCTCTGCTGAAAAAACCTACCCTAGTACCCTCTATGATCCAGAACTACTGTCCAGTTTCTCTTCGCCCCTTTCTGTCCAAAACACTTGAACATGCTGTTGCTAACCAACTATCCTCTTTTCTGTCTGAAAACAACCTCCTGGATCCTTATCAATCTGGTTTCCAAGCTGCATGCTCAACTGAGACTGCACTTCTTTCAGTCAGTGAGGCACTTCATGCAGCATGTACTGCCTCCCTCTCTTCTGTCCTTATTCTCCTTGACCTTTCTGCTGCATTCGACACAGTTGATCACCCCATCCTCCTGTCTTCCCTATCAGCTCTGGGGATCTGTGGGACCTAGAGAGGTTCAAGTCCTTTCTCTCTGTTTATTCCTTCCCGGTTTACTGGGTCTGGTACACTGTCTTCACCATGCCCACTCATCACTGGCATCTCTCAAGTTTCTGTCCTTGGTCCACTTCTCTTTTTCCTCTACATAAAGTCTCTCAGGCCGTTTAGCTCTGCTCATGATCTTTCCTACCACTGCTATGTTGATGACACTCAGGTGTTTCTATCTTTTTCTCTGTCTGACACACAGGTTTCCTCTGCTTGTGTGCATGACATCCAAAGCTAGATGGACAATCACCACCTGACGCTCAACCCAGATAAGACAGAGGTGATCCACATTACTGCTCTATCCTCTCCATGCCTCAACCTCACCACCTCCCTGGGGGACAGCTCCTTATCACCTTCACCCAGTGCTAAGAACCTAGGTGTGGTCTTTGATGACAAACTCTCCTCTTCAGCGAACATTGCTGCTGTGGCCCGAACATGCAGATTTCTCCTTTACAATTTTGAGGATCCACCCCTTCCTTACCACCTACTCTAATCACCTCCTGGTCCAAGCAATGGTCCTCTCTCATATGGACTACTGCAACTCTCTCCTTGCTGGACTACCACCATCTGCAATCAGACCCTTGCAGCTGATCCAGTATGCCGCAGCCTGACTGGTCCACAACCTTCCCTGTTCCTCCCATGTTACCCCTCTTCTTGCTGACCTTCACTGGCTGCCTATTGCAGCTCTGGGTTCTGGACCTTCTCAACCTTTAATCTTGTACTGCACAAGAGCCTTGCAAGCTCCACAAAATCTTTTCTTCACTATTTAATTTGCTGGCTCCTCCTGCTCTGTCCTCCCTAACTTCTGAAGACTTGTGATAGGGAGATTAACAATATTGTCAGACCTTCACTCCTACCCCAACTCCTACAATACACACTCAGGATTCCCCTTTTCTTTCCCTAGCCCATTTTCTAAACTAGCAAAAGAAGATGTCCTGTAAGTCATCTTGTTCTGCAATACTACCACCTGTCCATTAGATCCAATCCCTTCCACAATACATTTTACAAGACCTCCTCCCCATCATTACTACTATCATCACTGGCTCCATCATATCTGGTCATGTACTATCTGCACTCAAGAGCACAAGGCTTTTTCCTATCCTGAAGAAGCCCACTCTGGATCCATCAGGCATCAACAAAAACCAAACAGTATTACTTGTTTTTACCCTTTTGTTTCTAAAATCATTGAAAGCACTCTCCACAATCAGCCATCTATCTTTCTCTCACAGAACAACCTTCAAAGTGGCACATTTCACAGACAAAAGCCTTTTGGCCATCAATGAGAAGCTACATGCTGTAAGATCAGCCAAACTGTCATCAGTCCTCATCCCTCTCAACCTTTCTGTAGCATTTGATACAGTCAACCACAAGAATCTCTTGTCTATTATCATGAGTTGTAGAATTCATGGCACAGCATAGCAATGGTTCACTTCCTACCTGGAAGGTTGGTCATATCAGAAGACATGGAGAGTATCCACATCTGACTCTCCTCAGGTGCCCCACATTGCTCAGTATTTGATTCTCTTCTGTTCTCCCTCTGTGTTCAATCGCTTAGTGAAATCACATCCTCACATGAGTTTTTGTACTGCTCCTATGTAGATGATACTCAACTCATCCTCTCCTTCCCTTCCTTAGGCACTTGTGTTTCTGCTCAGATCTCAGCATGTCTGGCAGACATCTCATCATAGATAGCAGCTCATCATCTGAAAGTTAATCCAAGAAAATCTGAATTACTGTTCATCCCAGGGGATTCATCATGTCAGAATTTTATGATCTCCCTGAAGAACTCTCTGATCTCACCTTTGGTCAGTGCATGCAAAACCATGTAAAAACCTTGTAAAAACCATGGACAATCAAATGTATTTTTCTTCTCACATTGCTAATCTGGTGCACAGGCTACTCAGGTACTTGTTCAGTCCCTTGTCATTAACTTCCTCTGAGCACCATTTGACCTCAACAACTGATCCAGAATTCAGCTGCACAATTTATTTTTAACCTTACCCCCCACACCACCCCACTGTTACTCTCCCTCCACTGTTTTTTTTTCTGGCTCCACTGGTCCCACTATCTCTCTGGCTACAAGGAAGACATGCATCAAAACTCTTTTCTGTTGTGGCACCTACTTTCCATAGTTGTCCAAACAGCTGAGTCACTGTCAATCTTTAAATGACATCTACAGTCCTACCTCTTCCTGAAATTCTTAAATTAGCACAATTAAATTGTTATGTCTGTGTGCTTCTCTTGCTATATTTCCTGCCAATCAGAGTTTGAGAATGATGGGATTCTTAGTCTGTGTCTCAGTGAACCAGAATCAGGGTGTATTTACTGATAGAGCCTTCATAACACTTCTGTAAGTTGCTCTGAATAGGGGCATCTGCCAAATGCCATAAATGTAAATATAATGTAATTCTGCTAGAAGCATATTCTGAGGTATTGCCTGAGAGCCAAAATATTATTTCCTTGAAGGAGTTTTGAACAGATCATAATATTTCACATAAATAAACTAAACATCAAGTACTTCAAAATGAAATCATTAAATTGTTCAATATTTTAGGTCCACATTGAGTTCCTGTCCCTGAATATTATCCCAAAATCCTAGGGTGGACTTTCAGCATAAAATATATTTGGTGTTTGCGGTTAATTTAATAATAAGCATGATTTTTGGGTGATAAAATACTGGGACGGACATTGCACTGTGCCCTCCTATATACTATATTGAAGTTATACCCCTGGAGCCTGATGACACATTTAGTCTGTCTTTATGAGGGGTTTGGATGGTTCAGCACAGATGAGAGTGAGAAATGAGTGGTAACCTTGACTTTTCTCACAGCCAGCCTCTCTTTTTTAGACATTGAATATGATTTTTCTGCTCCACTGAACAACCTTGAGGCATATGCTAACACATGTTCTTTCCCATCTTTCTCCTTTGTTAGTACTAACCCAATGTCTGTATTCCATGCAGGGAATTCCTCCAGTATTTCTTGAATCTGAAGCATAGTGTATGAGATGCAATTTGGCATTTATCTGTGTTTTTGTGAATGCTAATAAAATACCCTTGACCTTGATGGTGCAATGCATTAAACTTTGGAATTACAGGTTCAACTACATAGGTAAATAACATAGGTAAGTCTAATTAGCACTATGTGTCAGCTATAAAATAGATCTAAGTGTCAACACTATGCTATATGACATGAGTTTTCACAGCTACATAAAGCACAATGCTCAGAGGAAATGAGAATCTGTTGAGTAAGCAAGGAGATTCTTTGAAACTTCAGCAATCATGTAACAACCTAATCACACCCACGCTACTACAGACAAAATTTTCAAACAACATTGATGTTTAAAATTCAGTGACGTGTGGTGAGGTTCATGGCTGGTGAGGCAGTAGAATTTCGTTACATGATTTCTGCATTCATTTGGTTTTCAGTTAATCTCTCAGTTGCCAGTGTCTACCTTACGGATACACACACAGACTTTATTTATTACCTCCTGTTTTGACTGAAAGTCCAGTTTAGAAAATTGTTTGAGCTTGGATATAAAATCCTCCATTGTAAAAACAGGCGGGGC
>JAQMCW010002890.1:0-10886 GCA_030068335.1 Chrysichthys cranchii
TATAAAATTTGTTCTCACTTTCTATACCTTTCTAGAACGCTCTTTCCATTTGATTCTTTTGAACTGATCCCTTTTCTCTTTTCTGGCGTGATTCATTTCTTTTTGCACGTGATTCTTTTTTACCTGATTCTTATTCACTTGATTCATTTCTTTTCACATGTGATCCTTTACACACGATTCACACGAGTCATTCATTTCTAGATTCTTGTGATTCTTTCCACACGATTCATTTCTTTTCATAAGTGATTCCTTTTTACTGACTTCTCTTTGTTTCAAGTCAAGTATTTTTAAGAACCTTTTATATCTTTCTTTGTTATTTGATTCATTTTATGTGATTGAATCTCGTTTCCCATGTGATTCTTATTCACTTGATTCATTTCTTTTCACATGGGATTCTTTACACACGGTTCACATTAATTTCTTTCTACACATTAATAAATTTCTAGATTCTTGTGATTCTTTCCACGTGATTCCTTTCTTTCCATGTGTGATTCCTTTTCATTGACTTTTCTTTGTTTCGAGTCAAATCTTTTTAGGACCTTTTATATCTTTCTAAGTCTTTCTTTGTTACTTGATTCATTTTATTTGATTCATCTCTTTTCACATGTGAATCCTTTCACATCTTTTCACACGATCCTTTCACAAAAGTAAATTCTTTTCGCATGTATTTCTTTCCACTGTCCATCTCGTTTCACATGTGATTCATCACAAGGATCAAATTCACTTTTTCACATGAATCATTCCTTTTCACATGTGATCACACACAGTATTACTCACGTAACCGCAAGTGAAATGGCTGTGATTTCACATTATCATCTCAGGACTGAGTGTGATTTTTACATGTCAGTGGTGCGAGCAGGGTTAGAAACCCCGGTGTCTCTGAGGTGGGAACTGAACTCCGAGTCTGCCCAATATGACATTTGTAATTTCCACACGGCTGAAACTCGGCCATCCGTGACGCAAAACCGTAACCTTTGGACCTCACCCCTCTCTCGGACTGGATTCTGACTGCGAGAGCAGTGAAAAAAAAAGTGGATTTGTCGCCGGGGCGGAATTCCTCGGCTGCAAACTGGCCCGAGCTGATGGACGGCTTTTGTCAGGGGAGGAGAACGACAGGAACACTAAATCTCAGACAGGATGGCAATGAGAGAGAGAGAGAGAGAGAGAGAGAGAAAGAGAGAGAGAGAGAGAGAGAGAGAGAATGAGAATAAGGGAGTAGGAAAGTTAACTAGATCACACAAAACCCAATAAATTCATGGAATCACTCTCCAGAGAATAATCGAATACGAATAATGATAAATTTAAAGTGTGCGTCCAGCAATCTTAGGGTGAAAAAGAAAAAACAAAAGATATTAAACTGGATTTTTTTTTTTTTTTACTTTTTGCAATTGTGGTCCCATCAAGCATACACCTTTAGGACCTTCTTAGGACACATCTTTTACCTAGAAAGGTGAACGTAAGGTACACTTCCAGGTGAAAGCTACATGTTAAAGATACAAAAGATTAAAATATCACTCCACAGGCAAGGAACCATACCTTTTTTTTGTTTTTTTGTTTTTTTTCGGACAGTGTATAACAGGACGCTGCAATAAAAAAAAACCCCCCCCCCCCCCCCCCCCCCCCACACACACACACACACTCTTGTTCTTCCCACATGACATGGTTAAGCAATGCCAAGGTTTCTGTTTATTTGACAACACGGCGTTATTGAGTAACGTGATATCGCAAGGACTCGGCTCCTGCTGCAGCTCTGAGGCCCTGTTCATGTGAGATGGTGTTTCGCATGTTTCTGAATGCGTTCTAAGATGGTGGTGACATATAAAGCGTTCCCCACGGCCCACGGCGTCCACCGGCTGCCCGACGGAAGCCATTTCCTCTCATTGTTCAGGGCTGCACGGTTCAGTCCGAATGGAGTCAATTAAGCGGCGAATGGAGAACAGGCCGAAAGGCTCGATGCGTATCTGCAGCTATTGGTAAAAATAATAGGCAGCAAATGGGCAACAGTGACGCCCAGAGAAAGGGGCCGTGTGAGACTGCAACAACCGCCGCACTGATGTAACACGGCTGGCTAGGAGCGCAAATTAGTCTTGAAATAAATTCTATTCTGGTTTATATGGGTAGCGTCGTTATTCGTAAAGACATAGGTACAAAGCAGGTTTCCAGACAAGACAAATGGGGGGGGGTTATTTCATCACGGTATTCAGTGAACTCAAGTGAACACAATGTGAATAATGTGAACATGTGAAGAATGAGAAAAATGCAGTGAATCACATGTGGAGAAATAAAGTCGCTTTCCCTATATGGGGAAAAAACAGGAATCATTCAGGGACTCATCAGAAATGAGTAATAATAATAATAATAATAATAATAATAATAATAATAATAATATGTCAAGGCATGGCTTTGAAGTTAACTGGTAAAGGATGTCATTGCAGAAATGAATAAATAAAGCTTTTATAAAACCATCCGCGCGTGTTCAATAAAAACCTCACGAGATTCATCACAGTCACAAGAAATACCTTTGGATACTATTCATCCACGAGCCGTGACTATAGTCTCGACATGTGTTGTGTTGTGTTGTGTTGTCTTGTATGTATGAGAGTATGAGTGTGTGTGTGTGTGTGTGTGTGTTTTTGGTTTGGGTGGGGGGGGTGAAGGTTATCTCATGCTAACTGAGTTAACTGATAGCCGCAGGGGATGAAGGGGGGGGGGGGGGGGGGGGTAGGCGAGCGCTGACCCCTACCAACGTTCCCCTCGAGAGCAGCACGAGTAGAGACAAACATTCCTGAGAAACTCGCCGGCCAGCACAGGCCCCCTGAGACTCCCAAAGAGGGAGAGAAAGAGAGCAAAAAAAAAAGGGGAGAATACGGGGAGGGAAGCAGAAGAGAGAAGAGAAAAGAGAGCGTTCTCCGGGTTACACAGACGTACGGGCTCCAAACTTGACCATGCACACATTATTTATGTTATTATTTATGACTTATTTCTTAACAGCTCCTAAAACTCAGTGTCTGTCCTTGGTGGTGGGCTTTTCTGGTGGTCCTGAAAAGCCGGGCCCCAGACTAGGACTCCTGGGTAATATATGTGTGTGTGTGTGTGTGTGTGTGTGTATGGTGTTTCAGGCCTCCTCCTTCATCACCGCTCCATCAGCCCAGAGGAAGGAACTGATATATATCCTCCCATACTGCAATCTGTACTAACTCTAGACTTAGAGTAGGTGTTTCCCCCAGAGGAACGACTGAAGAACCCCCGAGGGCTCTAGATTTGAGCGTTTTTATACTGTCCTTCAAGTCAAACGCTTTTTTCATTCGCAAATAGAGTTTCTGAATCTGAATCCAGGACTATCTGAACTATCTATTGAGTTTCTTGTTGTATAAAGTGCTTGTTCTTTGGAGGTTTGGGATCTGTGATATAATTTCATAAGCAAGACTAACAAGCAGTGCTAACCACAGTGGTTGTATTTACATTCGGGTTTTTCATTGTGGTACAGCAAGTAAGGCTGGGCTCGGGTTACAATCTGTGCGTGGAGTTTCACACGTTTCCCCGTGTCCATGTGGGTTTCTTCCAGGTTCTCGGGTTTCCTCCGAGAACTCCCAAAAACATGCAGTAGGTGGACTGGTGATATGGAATTGCCCCTTGGTGTGAATGAGGGCATGCTTGGAGTCCCATCTAGGGTATATCCTGCCATTGAATATCCCAGTGCTCCAGGATATTCACGATCTGCTGAAGGATCATGAGCTGAATGAATTTTACTCAGTGGAAATGTTATCAGATGCTACTGCTGAACATTGTCCCATCATATGGTCCATTCAAAATGCTTTATTTTATCCCAAATAGGAGATGTTTAATTTGAGTGCTGATGATTGTGTGACGATTGAATTCGACCAATCACTGGCTTGCAGAATTACTAGCTCCGCCCACATATTCCTATTTTGGTACTCTTCATACTTGGAGAAATCCCTTCATTTTTTTTTTTTTATTTTCTCTTACCAAAGTCTAGCTGAGGAGCTGATGGTGAAGGATCTTGCTCAAGCACTGGATGTTGGTGCTGGTGGTGGGATTCGACCTCAAAAGCCTCCAACCGGTAACCCAAAGCGCCACACTACTTGCTTAGAAAATGAAAACAAACTGTGGGATCACCTGTACCTTAGTGTTGAAAACTCCCTAAAAATATAGCAGGCTGTGGATGTTGAGTAGATTGTCCATCTGAGCTCATTCAGTTTACACTTTAAGCTTTTTCTCCTGCTCGGCAGTGAGCTACAACCAGGATGGGAGCAGGTCTTCCTCAGAGCCAGAGGGATAGGCTCACCTGACCCTGAGAGAAAGCCCTCACAGGTCCAGAGTCATGCATTTCTGTAGAACGCATCGGATACCCTCAGTGAACAATAAAAAGCACTGACAGCTTCTAGAGGTTTGAAGAGGGATTAGGGTTTTGTAAATAAACAGTAGTAAGAGGCAGGTACTCTGGAGAAAGAGAAACCGCTTCAGTGGTACGCCATTTGGCTTGGTTGGTTTCGGGCTGTTTGCATGGAATTCCAGGGCTTTACCAAGGTTAAGGTTAGGCTTAGAGGCGGGACTGGGATTCGTACATAATTTCATGACTTTATTTCTGCCTCTTTAAGCACTTTATCCTGTCAGGACTATGGTGGATCCAAAGCCTATCCCTTTAACATCGGGTGTTCAGGGGGAGTACACCCTGGACCGGACCCCAATCCGTCACAGGACACCACGCAAACACTCACGACGAGGGGCAATTTAGTGTAACAGATCCATTGTGTTTTAGGAAAGTGGGAGGAACGTGAAGACCCAGGAGCAAATCCATGGGAAAACATACTGTAAGGAACGCCACACAAACCATAACCCAAGATCAGGATCCGACCCTGAAGCAAGGAACTGGATGAAATGTGATCAAATCCAACCATATCACGTTCCCTTGGTTGATTTGAATGCATAGAGATTTTTTTTTTATGGGACCCGGTTCCAATACCTTGATTTCAGTCTGAAGTTTTGCTAGTTTTCAGTCTTCCAGTTAGAAGAAACAAACACGTCGGCTTTCTATAACTAAGTCTCAGATGCCGAGGGTAGACGTGGATGTTTCTTGAACTCCTTGACTCGTGACTTAAAAACTGGCTCTTTCACAATGAGTGTGATGTTTTGAGTACGGGATATATCCTTAATTTTTTTTTTTTTTTTCGAAATTAGCCAAACGAACAGAGGGTTAGTGTTCGGGACGGTAGATTAATTTACCGGACTGACATCCAACCCGAAACGGTTCCGTTTAATATGCATTTTACAAGGTAAAACCTCATTAGTGAGCGTCTCAACAAGTGTGTCATAGTTTCTGTACATAATTCACCCGGCATATTGAGTTAACTTCTTGTCTCTCTGCCCATTACATGCACTGTCTCCTGCCTCTCTCCATTTGAAGCCCAAACAGAGCCACTCTGTCTGAAATACCTCACTTCCTCTGTGTCATAAGTCTTCTGGTTTTATTCATACCGGAGCCCTCAAATACACGTAGCCCAAGAATCCAGATCTGGTTCTTCTGGTGGCTATTCGTACCCGGGCTTTCCTAAATAAAGCGAATATTATTTTTAAGAAGCGAAACTGTGTACACGTAACATCCCCAAAAAGGCTCTTGTTTCCCCTTGAACCCTAAGCTCCCTCCCTGCTCCATCTCAGTGGCATCGTTTGTCTTTATACGGTCACGACCAACACATGCACCCATGAGTAGGAAAGCAGACTTTTTTCCCCCCTCCGGTCCATTCCATGTTATCCCCCTTCTTTTTTTTTTCCCTCCTACGCTCGTTGCTAGTACATGTTGCAGCACCGAATGGGTGCAAACACGCGGGATGGATATTCCTGTCAGCTCGGGACAAGCAGGTCGTTTTTCAAGCTGAAATTCTCCCTCTGATTTCTTCCTCTCCAGACCCTCTTCAATCATGCTAGCTGCCCAGAAAGAGACATTTTCCCTTTTTACTGTCATTCCTTATTAATCCTTGGACCATTTCTCACCGTCGGCGACGCGCGATCGAGAACATTCACCACATAATAACTATGTTGGATGTTGGTCGCTTGTGGCATCTTCGCAGTTGCTAATGGTTGTGCAGGAAAGCAGGTATAATCCACATTTAATGGAAAGGCAACGGACGTGCTTCATGTTATAGCTAGCTCCGAGTTTTGTCTCGTCATGTCTGGAGGTTCTGCTGATCCAATGGGGAATTCAGACGAGTTGGAATTTATTCAGAAGTCATAACGCTAACCCAAAGTATTGTCTTGAGTCATGCAAATTGTTCCATAGTTGTAGAAATCCTGTTGGCCAGTCCAATATGGTGGGTCGAAAGATCTGGGAACATCCCCCGCTACATAATAATCACGTGGAACTAGAGCGATATGTAGACTGAATTGTGGCGCAGTGAGTAGCATTCAGTTGGAGGACATATGCATGGTCTTGTGTGTTTTCTTCAGGGTTCTAGGCTTTCCTCATTATGAGCGGATGGGCTACGCTACACCGTAGGTGTAAGTTTGGGTGCGTGATGGATTGGCGTCCAATCCAGGGTTCAATCCCACCTCAAGGCCAGCGTTCCCGGGATAGACTCCGGATCTGCCATGACCCTGTTAAGAAAAAGCCTTACTTATGATGAATACATGCATGTTCATAATCAGTCAACCTTTGTTGAATACACGACTGTCCAGTTCATCCATCCATCCATCCATCCATCACCCCACTTTACTGCTTTTATAACGACCTTATAATAGGTTCAGAAATCTCATCTGAGCATATTTGTTTGTTATCAGATGATTGCAAACGTGCGTCAGGCCCCAGGTGAGGTCGGGTTGCTCATGTTCGTTCACACTTCATTGTAAACAGCTGATAGGAAAATGCGATATCCGTTTGTTCTTTGTGTAAGAAGGGCTTTCACTGGTGTTCGCTCGCATGCAAATAAGGAGCAGATTTAACTGATAGGTAACAAGCTGCTGACGCAAGTCTTTTCGGAAAAAAAAAGACCGAAATAGCCGGGAGTGGTGACAATAGTGACACTTTATAATATATGTAAGCAGCAAGCTATTTAGGGATTATAGGAAAATAAGCATCGACTAATGATAACCAAAGGTATTATTTTCAAATAACAGAACATAGTGAGGTGTTTTATGCATTTTTAGTTACACTGCATGGTTTACGCCATTAAAACAAGTTAGTTAACTCGATGTGAGAAAAGAAAGGAAGAACGAAAATAAATAAATAAATAAATAAATAAATAAATAAATAAATAAATAAAGCAGCTAGTCTTGTTAGGAAGAAAGCTCAAAGCGTAAACTCCTCTGTCTGGAAAATGACTTTAACAAAGCACTGACACTCAGACTTCATTAAAAATAAATAAGTAAGTAAGTAAGTAAGTAAATAAATAAATAAATAAATAAACCAACTTTACCATGAATAATTTAGTGGTGCAATATAAGTGGTGTAAAAATAATTAAAATAAATAATAATTAAAAAAAAAAAAAAAAAACATTACCATGCAGAATTTAGTGGTGCAGTATTAGTGGTGTTAAAAAAAATAACTAACTAACTAACTAACTAACTAACTAAATAAATAAACAAACAAACAAACAAACAAACAAACAAACAAACAAACAGACAAATAAATAAAACTTTGCATTGGAGAATTTAGTGGTGCAATACAAGTGGTGTAAAATAATAATAATAATAAAAAAAATACAAAAATACAACTTTATGACAGAGAATTTAGTGGTGCAATAATAGTGGTGTAAAAAAAATTCATTATAAATAAATAAATAAATAAATAAATAAATAAATAAATAAATAAATAAATATAACTTTATGATGGAGAATTTGGTGGTGCAATAATAGTGGTGTAAAAAAATCAAATAAAATAAAACAAAACTTTACAGTGGAGAATTTAGTGGTGCAATATAAGTGGTGTAAAAAAATTAAAATGAAAAAAAAAATTAATAAAAAAAAAAACTTTACAACGGTGAATTTAGTGGTGCAATATTAGTGGTGTAAAAAAACGTAAAATAAAAAAAGAATAATAATAAAAAATAAAGCTTCACAGTGGACAATTTAACAGTGCAATATAAGTGGTGTAAAAAAAAATGAAATTTAAAAATAAAAAATAAATAAATAATAAAAAAATAACATTTTACCATGGAGAATTTAAGCATATATAAGTGGTGTAAAAAATAATAATAATAAAAAATAATAATAATAATAAACCCCTGTAGATCCACAGGCATAATGGTTACACACATGGCTCCATGTCCTAGCTGGAGAACAGAAAGAGGAATTGGCTCTCAGGCTTTCCCCTTAATTTGCTCATTAGCTCGTGTCTCGCATGCTTGTCATGGAGGACATTATTCAGCTACTGTATTTCTCTCGCTGTGATAAACTGCATCGTTCAGCCAAGCAGTAATCAGTAAACTTTTTTTTCCTCTTTTATTTATTTATTTTTTATATACAACATGTGGAAAGACTTTATATTGGAATTGGAGCCGGAATGTCAAATAATGTCAAACAGTATGTATGAATGATCAACCTTTCCCCAGCCAGAGTTTATAGACCGATCTAGACTCTGGAATATGAAGTCATTTGCAGTGAGTCAGTAAGTTTATGCATGGGTGACTGATTCTATGAGGACAGAGGACAGAAAAGAAAGGTCTCTGCATGTGTGTGTGTGTGTGTGTGTGTGTGTCAGTGTCAATGTGGAAAAAGTCAGCGTCTCTTCGTTTTACTCCACGAGTCATACATGACAGATATATTTGATTTATTTAGAAAGTCATTGAGGTGTTTACACTGCAGTTCTCTCTTGCATGAGTGTGTGTGTGTGTGTGTGTGTGTGTGTGTGTGTGTGTGTGTGTCTCGCCCACTAAGAAAATCATGTCTGTTGTGTCATGTCCTGGGCGCCTCAACCATCAGGACTAAAATAAGGAAAAAAGAATGAAAAAAAGGCAAAAAAAAAAAAAAAAAGACGCCCCCTCCATCATTCCCATGGTACATATTTCTGGGCAGCCAGACTTGTCTTTGTGTGTGTGTATGTGTGTGTGTGCGTGTGTGTGCTGTTTCCCAGATTCCGCCTAATGTGCCTCTCTTGGGGCAGAAAGAACACTAGACATGCCGGAGTTGTGATTTTTAACAGGACCCACTGATGCTGGCATGGGGACGAGGCCTGGCATGCTATTTATAGCCCAAAACCCAAGCTCCTAATGTTTAATGCCTCCTAAACATACACACACACACACGCGCGGACATAAACATACATACGCTGAGGCAGTAACGTCGGACGCTTCTGGACGGCGTCCAAGAGACAAGGCTGAAGATAAGGCCAAATAGTTGACGAGCTGCGCTTCAAGTCGTGGCGTTTCCCAAAAACGTTGCTATAATGAAGCAAATTCGGAATAATGACCAGCACATGTGTCATAGTTTAGGGCAGTTTCTACGGAACAAAGTGACTTAGCGGCGAGGCATCGCAGACGGCCGGACTGTAGATAGCGCACAGGGCTGGATCCCACGATCTGCTGGCTATTAAGGTTACAGTGCTTTTGGGAAGAGCTGGAGTTATCAAGCGTAGCCTGATGGCTGAGGCCCAGGTCTGGAAGCCTCTGTATCTGGGAGAAGGCTGTAAACTGTCTGCGAGTCTCTCTGACCGTCTGTCCGTAATGCCGTCCAAAAGAACCCCTTCGTCAGTTCTCATACATTCTTTTACAACACGAGCTAGGCTTTTTCAGCAGAATTGGGAAGAAAGAGGAAAAGCGATAACCTGAGGCAGTGTTCCTGTCCATTTGGGGAAGTCTCAGAAGAGTCCCAGATGTCTCAGTGGTTCATGAGGGGTGCCAAATAATGACTTGGGTTGGACATGGTAGGAAGAGGAAAGAAGAAAGGGTGCCACTTGCTTGGGTCACTTGCTCCATAGCTCGGGTTACTGTCCGTGCGGAGGTGTAGATGCAGCTTTATGCGGTTCCCAGGCTCTGTGGGGGTTTCTCTTGGGTTCCCGGGTTTTCTCCAAACTTCGCAAAAAAAAAAAAGAAAGAAAGAAAAGAAAACATGGACTGGCTAGGAGAATTGTTCAAGACTCTAGCACTAGAAAGAGTCGGAGAGATGATTGTGTAAAGAAATCATGAAGCGTAACCCTGGAAGTAGCAATATTTGTCATGAAGTCACAGTAAAATGGTGGTCGTAGGATTGATTATTATTATTAGTATTATTATTATTATTATTATTATTATTATTATTATTATTATTATTATTATCACTACTATTTTTTGTTTATTTATTTGTTTGTTTGTTTGTTTGTTTGTTTGTTTGTTTTTATTTATTTATTGCAAGTGGTTGTAAAGGGGGAGGGGTTTTCCATGCATTAATCCGTTCACAAAACATATACAGTGAACCCTCGGCTCACGAACGCGTTGGATGGCGAACAAATCGACGTACGAACTACATTCCCGAACAAATTTTGTACCGATCGACGAATAAATCCTGGACTGACGTACAGGCAACCAACCCACTCTGCACGCCACAAACATTCAGTTCCGGTCAAGAAAATGAAAAACATGTTGAAAAGCATGTTTTGAGAGCTGAAACACATTCATTATATTTACATTAATTTCAATGGGAAAAATTGATTCGGGTCGCGAAGAAATCGGTTCTTGTAAATCATGAATTACGTCCGTAAGTCAAGGTTCCACTGGACAACCTGACATCAAATTGAAGCATAAGGGGAAAAAAAAGGTTTTGGTTGTTTTTTTTTTTTTTTCTTTAGTTATGGTAATATAATAAGGTGTCGGAGCATCATGAGCCTCCATCTTAGCTCTGTACTGGAAATCTTATAAAAAAAAAAAAAAAAAAAAAAAAGGACAAAAAAAGAGTTCAT
>JAQMCW010002938.1:0-10883 GCA_030068335.1 Chrysichthys cranchii
CGTAGGTGTGAATGTGAGTGTGAATGGTTGTCTGTCTCTATGTGTTGCCCTGCGGTGGATTGGTGACCTGCCCAGGGCGTATCCCGCCTCTCACATGATGTCAGCTGGGATTGGCGCCAGCTTCCCCCCGTGACCCTGACCAGGATTAAGTGGAAAAAGACGAATACCTCTACCTGTCCATTCATTTGCCTGAGATAAATAAAAGAATAACGTAAACTCGGCAAGAGGGGGAACATCCAATATTCTCACTTCGGACAGATTACCCCAGTTGTAGAGCCAAACTGCCTTGATACTACAGGCAACCGGAATTCCCATGCTGTTTGCCAAACTGTCAGGACAGGACAGGTTTAAAACAAAACAAGACAAAACAAACAAAACCCCCCCCACAACATACTTTGCAAACGCTGTTATTTTCCCACAACCTAGCACTTTTATCTTATTTACCTAGCTTTATCTGTCTTACCTAGCTTGTATCTCAGCCAGCCAGCGATGAACTCGTCCTGCTACCGATTTCTGTTTAAGATGTTTTACTACATTGGATTAGAAGAAGATGCTCTGGTTCCTCCTCTTGATATTATATCAGAGTAGTTCAGTTCTGATTAAACAAGCATGGAATCAGGACGATACCTGTATTGTATCAGTGCAGCCCTTAAAACATTAAAAATCCAAACTCCATGTTATTCTTCAATCCAGACTCTTCCCGTCACAGTATGCATTTTTGCATGGCAGCTAAGTCTGCTTTCTGTCAGTGGTCCATTCCTTGGAAAGGGTTTATCTTGCTGTGGGGGCACCTGTGGTTTTAAACTCATCACACACACTTTTTCGATGATGGAGTTGGGATCCGACACCAGCGGCACATCCCAAAGTGTTTCAATCCTCTCACATTGCAATTTTTCATTCCTTAAATCCATTTATACCTATATTTGTTGTTCTTGTTTTTTATCATCTTTACTTACTGAAATTTGAGTCTTCTTTAAAGTACTCTCCATGTGAATGAATGCACTTTTCTCAATGGTTTTCCCACTGCTGGAAACATTTTTGGAATTGCCGAAGCGCAACACTGTCCAAGGCCTGTGGCAATTTTTCTTTAGCTTCCTCCACGGTACAAAGACGCTTTCCTGTGAGTTATATTTTCATATGCGGAAACAAGAAAAAGGTGCATGGAGCAAAATCAGGCAAGTAGAGTGGGTGAGAGACTACAGTCGTCTTGTTTTTCAACAGAACTGTTGGACACGGAGGGCGGTATGGGCTGGGGTGCAGACTCGCTGTTCTTTATGATCACCCAGTACAAAAATCACAGCGCACGTTCAACATGTGCCAAGGGAAACCAACACGGCTCACCGTACGAACAACACAGAGCAATGAAACTTGGCAGACTAACGCAAAACCCTGTAAGCATGTCACACCTCACTCACTCATCTTTTGCCACTTAATCCTGTTGGATTGAAGCTGGAGCCAATCCCAGTTGACTTCGGGCGAGAGGCGGGGTTACACCCTGGGCGGGTCGCCAATCCACCGCAGGGCGACACACAGAGACAGAAAACTATTCACACTCACATTTACGGCCAATTTAGAGTCGCCAATTAGCCTAATCCCCTCTGTGCATGTCTTTGGACTGCGGGAGGAAACCAGAGTACCCGGAGGAAACCCACACGGACACGGGGAGAACATGCAAATTCCACACAGAAACAAAAGCGCCCAGGTCGATCCCGGGGATCGAACCCAGGACCTTCTTGCTGTGAGGCCACAGTGCGAACCACCAAGCCACACAGATACACCTGGGGCGAAATTCTCTCTAGAACTCACGCCAGGTCCATATTCCGGTTCCTTTTGGATACCCCTTCGTATACACAGCTTTCCCCCATCAGCCTCTCTTTTCTCACTCTTATACTTAATAAGAGGAAAAAATGCAGCGTCCTGTGTCCGGGGATGAAAAAACATAAACGTTACAGATTTACCCCTGACCGTTATAATGCACTGACACTGGAGACTCCTTCCATTAATCTTAAATGAACATTTCCTTCCAGAAAAGTCCACCATATGAACAAGTACTCAACATACTGTAGTTTGCGTCTTCATAGCGTTCATTTTATTAATAATCAATTCCACCGTGATCCACGTTTTGCAGGTTGACATTACTCACACTTATACGTTACTGCTTGTCAGTTTGTAACGTATCTGATCGCATAAACCCCAACACACATGTGACATGCACACGATGCCAAATCCCCCACAGTGAAACACGTTAAATGGTCGTGAGAAAAGGAACTAGGTATGAAAGGAATGGCTTGATTGTAAGCTCGGCTGTACTGAAGAGAGCGTTACTCAGTTTCACATGACTTATAAGTAAGTATGAGTAGAGCATTAGTCACGGGCAGAGAAAGGAGATTAAAAAAAAAAAAAATCATTCCCTCAACCTTACGGTAAGTCTCAAGGTTGAAACTTGTGGATGAGTGTTTCAAGGCTTACTTAACACACCACTGAAAGGGAGACTCGATCTACAGGCAAATATTTACACAAGGATTTCCCAGGTATTCTCGTCCACTGTCGACGGGGCGATGGGATTAAGGAACGACACTTCCTACGTTCTATCGCCTTATAGCTAATTTTAATCGTGCGGAACCTCCGTGAAACGTGTTAGATCCTGTTCTCGCTCACATGATAGTAGTTATCCTATCCTATAGTCGTTTATGCCTTTTCAGCCTCCTGGTTTTTTTTCTCTCTTGATCCCATGATCCAGCTGTATCGATTTACTGAGCGAGGTCTGATTCAGAATAAAATCCAAACAGATAATGATAAGTTAAAAAATGATACTGCTGTCGAAAAGCAAAGCACACACACACCTGTGCAGACACATGCATGAGTGTGTGTGTGTGTGTGTGTGTGTGTGTGTGTGTGTGTGTGTGTGTGTGTGTGTGTGTGTGTGTGTTAGAGACAGAATGCTTGAATTTCTTTCAGAACTCAAAGGTAATCAGTAAACATCGTCTAAAATTATTGAAAGAATTCCATCCAGTCATCCATCCGTTGCCATCAGGGTCACGGAGAAGCTGGAGCCAATCCCAGGGGACTTTGGGTGAGAGGCGGGGTTACACCCCGGGCAGGTCGCCAATCCATCGCAGGGGGCGACACACAGAGACAGATAACCTCTCACCTGCACATTCACAATTTTGCATTGCAAAGTATGAAAAGTGTCTATTTTTTAATACTCTTGAAAATGCGTGAAGCGAGTCTTGCGTTATAGCAGCAATAAACAGTCGTTCCGTCACCAGCATCACTTCTCTCTCTCTCTCTCTCTCTCTCTCTCTCTCTCTCTCTCTCTCTCTCTCTCTCTCTCTCTCTCTCTCTCTCTCTCTCGGTCAGTAAGACAGCTTGTCTTCTTACAAAGAAACCGCAAAGTGTAAAATCCTCTGTCCCGAGTCTGAAAACGTAAAAAAAAATTTTTTTTATCTGAACTGAATCGTATGGAATGTGATTCGAATCATGTCTGTGCTGAACCAAATCTTTTCAGATCATTAGTGAATTGAAGTGGATTGAATTGTTCTGGGGTTTTTTATGTATATATATACTGTATATATACATATATACAGTGGACCCTTGGCTCACAAACATAATTCGTTCCGAGACTCTGTTCGTGATCATTTTTTTCCACTCAAGTGAATGTAAATAAAACATGTTTTTAAAGTGTATTATGGGTTTATGTATGGCAATAAAACATAGAATCAAATTAAAATCACCTTAATTATAGAAAAATAAACCTAAATGAAATAAACAGATGATTTTAAGGCGCGTTCCCTTTGCGGTGGCGACGTAGTCGCTGGCGTAGGTGGACGGTGGCGGAGGGATATGGTGGCGCGTCGCATGTTTTGCGATTCTTTCTTGTTTTATTAGGCTTCTTACTCTCACTACCATTTCCACTTTCTTGGGACCCAGTATGAAGCTTATAGAGCAAAAATGCAGAGAAACACAACAAAAACATGCGTTGAACACGTTCAAACCACGAGTGCTTGAGCGGAACTGAATGTTTGTGGTGTGAAGCGTGGGTTGGCTGACTGTACGTCAGGCGAGGATTTGTTCGTCGGTCGGTACAAAATCTGCTCGGGAATTTAGTTCGTACATCGATTTGTTCTCCATCCGATGCGTTCGCGACCCGAGGGTCCCCTGTATATAACTTTATAGGAAGTTTAAAAAAACCCGCACAAAAGATGTTAATGGAAAGATTGCTTACAGCAGCTATATCTTCGGCTAACTTTCTATGTGACGATAAATAGATAAAAGGTGGATGTGTCACTCTTTGACAAAGTTAAACGTTGTCATTTTTGAAGTCGGAACAGTAAATCTGCATGGCACCGTACCACCCTTGTGTTGATTAGAATCCTCTAACAGCACGCCATGCCTTGATTTTATTCCCATTCTGATTTGTTCGCCATCCGACGCGTTCGCAAGCTGAAGGGCCACTGTACATCCTGTGCCTTACCCTGGAATTTCTTTCCCGAATGAGTGGGATTTACAACCACTGTGTGGTTAAATGAGTGAATCATTGGCACTGATTCATCTTCTGTAACAGCGTAACATAAATCACAGGTTCATTTCAGTGTGCTGCTTCGAATCCGTTATCGTTTCTGTAGTAACAGCTTGTTCGCATAATCCAAACCAAATGGATTAAAATAAATAAAACATGTTGTTGCTTAACAAAGAAATGTGTGTAATTGTTCATGTGGGGAAGTTTTCTGTAAGCAGATGTGTATTTAACATTTATGGAAGAAGTTTTGCATGAAAGAGCTTTGTGACAGTCAGTTTCCCAACGACTTTCTGTTATGGATCACGAGGCGTAGCTAATAAATAACAAAACTAATGCTGTAATTCAATTTTAATGAGAAAAACGGGGGAAAAAGCCAACCTTACATTTCAGTTCTGTTACCCTTCTGCACCTACACGCTGCTGCATTCTGAGCCAAGCAGTGCAGTCTGCCTCCTTACGTTCGTTGTTTTATCCTTCACTTCTTGAACAGGCATGAAACAGGTTCCCTTGAGTGCAGAGTTGATTTCAGGGAAAAGAGAAACGCTGCATGGTGCTACGTTCGGTGAATAGTGTGGGCGGTCAAGTATCGCGATGCGTTCCTCGGCCAAGAACTACTTCGCCGAGAGCGCTGAGAGGGCTGAGATGGTTGCCGTGTTCTCCTGATGAAGGGTGAAACCATTTTCCCACAGCTTCGGCCTCTTTTCTCTGACCCTTTCTCATAAAGTTTCAAAGTTGTTCCATCTGTAACCCAATCCTCCACACTTACGCCCTTAACATCAAAGAAAACAATCACTTGGGCTTGCTTTGACGAGCTTTCTTCATTTTTTTTGGTAACGAAAGTGTTTTCCAGTTCATTGACTAGGATTTGTCTCAGGGTCGTACTGGAAAGTCTCGCAGTGCGATTGTTTTCTTTGACTTGAACGCCGTGATTATGGAGAATTGGATTCCAGATGGATCAGCAGTGAACCAGAAGTGAGGAAGAAAACACCAGAGTTCCTGAGACCGTCCCAGCACTGCTGGGATCGGTGGAAGACCAGAATGCACTGGTGTGTAGGTACAGAACAAGGATTATATCTGAAGAGGAACAGGAATTGAATTAAAAAAAAATTGAATTAGAGTCTTAGTCTTGTTGTTTTATCACCAGCTTTGAAGAGATGTTCCAGGACCAGGATTGCATTTTTTCTCTCACTTAAGCCTCGAATAGGCGTCTGGTAGACTTTCTGTGTCGCTCTTTAAAAGACGGAACTGCAACTGTTGGAAAATTGCCGTGGTACAAGAGGAATCCTATCACTGCTGTGGGTGCAGACTCAAAAAATACTCTATTATTATTATTATTATTATTATTATTATTATTATTATTATTATTACTATTATTATTATTATTATTATTATTATTATTATTATTGCAGCTCCAGTTAAAGGAATCCTGAAAAAGCAGGACACACCAACTTCTCTTGTTTTTTTTTTTTTTTATGAAATGCACAAATGGATAAATTAGAAATTTAAAATCATTCATGACTCCATGCTAATCCTAGCTCTTAGCGACCCCATGCTGCTTTGCTGCCCCCAAAACTATGTGCCAAAGCATTAAGCCTGATGAGTTTGCCTGATGATCTGTTTTGATTAACGGCACCAGGTTGGAAGCAGGCTGGTCCTGCAGACGACTGGGCTCCTCATGGTCGTCCTGGGGCTCTTTGGGAAGTTCAGCGCTGTGTTCATCACCATTCCAGAGCCGGTGATCGGAGGCATGTTCCTGGTAATGTTCGGAATGGTCGCCGCTGTGGGGATCTCCAACCTGCAGGTAAATAAAAGTGTTCATCTCACACAGTGCCTGGAGAAAGATCTGACAACTGTATTGTCATGCAGGACTAATGAGAGTTGTAAATTTAAGTTAAATATAAAGCACGGGTTTTGTTTTTGTTTTTTGTTACTGCTTCCCATGTCATTAACTTTGAAAAGTCCTTTAACATTTACTGACTTGTTTCCTAACATTTGAGAACCCCGGAGTTTAAAGGGTTCAAGCTGAGATATGCTCGGCAGAACAGGTTTGTGACAAATAGTAATTATTAAGCAATATTTTAATGCCTATGGTTGTTAATGTCACTCATGAGAGATCAAAGGAATAATAGTATGACACCGCATGATTGATTGGCACTGAGGACCGCACTGAAGGTTCCACTTTCCCACAACAGTGTCTATCCGTGTTGTTTATCTCACGGTGTTAACAATATGGGTAAAAGTTGCTTATGTGCAATTGAGTTAATCCTGCATGCGACTGAGAAATGATTATAGGTTTGCAATAAAGGTCAAATAAAATAAATGTATCCTACTTTCCTATAAATGGTGAATATACACCCCAAATAATAATAATAATGATAATGATAATAATAATAATAATAATAATAATAATAATAATAATAATAATAATAAAAACCCACATCAGGTCAAGAAAGCACATATCATAATTGGCTTTATGGGATAAATGATTCGTGTTTAAAAATCACATGGGAGGAAAAATGATTCATGCACAAATGACTGATTATATGACATGAATGAGTCATGGGTAAAAATCGCATGAGGTGGAAAATCAATTGTAACGTAAACGTGACTCATTTTATGAAATAAATTATTCATGTGTAAAAAAAAAAAAAAACACGTGGAAACCTTCATCCCTCTCCTTTCCAGATCATACCTCCACCTCTCTAGATTTTCCTCCACCCGCTCCCTGCTCGCACTACAGATCACAAGTTCACCAGCAAACATCACAGTCCATGGAGATTCCTGTCGAACCTCATCTGTCAGCTGGTCCATCACCATAGCGACCAAGAAGGGACTCAAGGCTGATCCTTGATGCAGTCCCACCTCCACCTCGAACTCCTCTGTCACACCTACAGCACACCTCACCGCTGTCTTACAGCTCTCATACATGTCCTGCACCACTCTAACATATTTCTCTGGCAGAAATAGCTAAAAGAAATTTTTGGGCGCACAGGTATCACAGACAGTGAGACCCCACTGAGAAAATTTATTCTGCCCATGTATCCACATCTGCTTCTGCTCCCTGACAGAATGCTACCAGGACTAAGGATTAAATACCAAGGCCTTAAATAAGATGACTAATGAGGTGTTCTCATGGAACTTGCATGTTGGGAGGATCAGGCTCCTTTCAACTAACTCAATCGCTCGAGCGCTTGCATCTGTCATGAACCAGTCCATGATCCCAGACTTCCCAGAAATGCAACAACACAATCCACAGATTTCCTGGCAGGACCATGACACCACCAAGAGGTCCAGAAGCTGTCTGCACAAGTGCCCGTTAACACCTAGGCTCACTGTTGCCTCCACTTTTGTGGGAAGTTCAGACATGTCAGGTCCTGTTCAGACCACGAAAAAGTATCATGAAGTGTTAAGTGAGGTGAAAGATTTTGGGATTCGCTCACATCATCCCTGTGATTGCACAGTCAACCTCTGAGAATCTCTGTAGGAGCCAAGAGGAAGACTGTGTTCAGCACCACTTATGGCCAATTTTGAGTGCTGGACGCTTTGAGTACTCAGTCTTAGAAGAGTCGAAGATGGATCCCATAGCTTTGTAAAAAATATTTAAAAACCCTGACAAAATAGTAAACAAGGGCTGCTTGCAGTTAAACTCTAGCTCCTGTGTTCTACTGGTTTGCTGGGAATTTAATGCCACTGTTGATGTTTAAACTATACCCATCTTTTCCATTGATAATTTCACCCTATTATTTTATTTTATCTTTGGTTATAGGAGATTCTGTCTTAAGGCACATGAAATTAGCAAGGCCTTTAGGAGCACCAGCAGTTTTAGTTAGGTGTATACCGGGATGTCCGGACGCCAGACATAACAGGTAATCTTAGGCTCCTGGGCAAGTGGAGGTTTTCCAGGCTCTGGCTGCTGAACTGCTGGTTGTCCAGGTGGTGCTCCGAAAACAACGTGGACTTTATGAGTATGATGAAGATGTCTTGCATCGAAAGCCTTTATTGTCAGTTCAAATATTACTGATCGGGAGTGAGGTGGCACAGTGTGTGTTGGCTAGCGCCGTCACCTCACAGCGAGAAGGTCCTGCGGTCGATCCATGGGGTCGACTTGGGCACCTTTCTGTGTGGAGTTTGCACGTTCTCCCCGTGTCCGTGGGGGTTTCCTCCGGGTACTCCGGTTTCCTCCTACAGTCCAAAGACACGCACAGAGGGGATTAGGCTGATTGGCGTCTCTAAATTGGATGTAGGTGTGAATGTGAGTGTGAACGGTTGAATGTCTCTGTGGGTCACTCTGCAGTGGATTGGCGACCTGCCCAGGGTGTACATCAGCCTCGTCTAACTGGCAGAGAAGGAGGCGTTGCAGATATTTCTAATGATAATATGGGCATCGCACACAAACCTGGACATAAATTCATTGCATTTCAATAAGATTCTCTATCCTAACATAATGTATGTAGCCGATTCAGCTGATTATTATTCAGTGACCCCCAAGGTCAAAATCTGAATTCCTCGGTGAACTTGCTTTTCTTTTTAGACCAAACTAAATGATTAATAAATTATTTGTTGGAGACTTTAATATTCATTCTCGTAACCCAGAATGTGGTTGAATTTGATCTGAAAAAAATAAATGAATGAGATTTGAAAACTCACTTTCTGAACTTTATTTTTTTTTAGAAATTTTTAAGGCAATAATTAAATTGTTTTATAGCCAGCTATATTTTTCTTTTTTCTTTCATTGTTTCAGCTGTCTGGTAGTCATGTGAAGACATCACACAAATATAACCTCAAACATGTGCAGCAACTGTTCATTTTCATTGGGTGAATGTTTTCCAACCACAGACCCGATGCTTGGTGCATTTGCACACATGGTGCTTGCATCTGAACTGTGAGAACTGACTCGCGTCTTTGGTTCTGACTGCTGGCTACTTTTATACCCTGTTTTTTCCCACTCTTCAGTTTGCATAAAACAATTTTAAAAAATTATGCTCCTAATTATTTTGTTAAAATGAAGTCTGAATGCTGATTGTTATGCAACATTTATAGACTGGCTCACAATAGTGATAATCATATAAATTAATTAAAATAAAAAAAATTTAAAATCTAATCTATTTAGGCATGCTAAAATGAATGAATGAATGAATGAATAAATAAATAGGTCAGTGTAAGGTACTGTTTTAAACATTGAGCAAAAGGCTTTTCACTCCAGCTCAATAAGAACATCTAGAGTAAGGTTTACCTGATATTTTTTTATATTTTTTTTATTTTGTCATCTCTGTGTATCTCCTTTCTTCCTGCAGGATCATTACATGACTATAAGATAAGCTAAGATAAGATAAGATAAGATAAGATAAGATAAGATAAGATAAGATAAGATAAGATAAGATAAGATAATTAATCTAGGGGTTTGCACATTTTTTTTTAATTAAATTTAAATGATTGTATGAACAATTTTCCTCGTCATCCAGTCAAATAAAATATTCAAGTGTAAATGAATATGTGTTTATTTTTATGAATCTCTCCCAATGATAATTGGGCTGGTGACAATGTGGGCTATGCTGTTTTAATGCTGTATGCAGTGTTGAATTGGACTCTAGGTGGGTGGTTGGGGTAATCTTGGGACCCTCTGGATCCCGTTGGTGGGCTTGGGGTTTTGGGAGCTGTCAGGGGGCGCTGCTTCCCTCTGTTTTCCTGGGGTTTTCTCCCTGGTGGGGGGTGAAGGCCCTTCCCATGGTCTTCCCCCAGTTTCTTATACCTCCTCAGGGTCACCCAGGGTGGTGTCCTGGATTGCTGTGAACATGGCTTGAGCTGGGGTTGGGAATCATGGGTTGAGCCCTGTGTTCCCTTTTCAGTGTCCCTCTATGAGCCTCCATACTCTGGGGACTGTCATTTCTGCACTTCCCATCAGGTTTTTCTGTGGGTTGGGTATGTCATTGCGTTAGAGGCACTTATGTTAACTCTTTGACCCTGAGGTGGTTGTATGCCTTCCTGGCCCCCTCCCCCCTCCCCAAACACACACACACACACATGCATATGTGCACACACAGATCCATCCCATGACAACACACACGTACACAAAATCAATAAAATGTACACATACACATATTATGTATACCGTATATCTTCCAATATTAGCCCGGGCGTTTATTCAAAATTTTTTTTGAACGGCCCGGCGTTTAAAAGAGACCGGAGCTTAAAGGAGATCCGGCTCTTATTGTCACGGAGTGCGCGCAATTCCTACAATGTGTGTGTGTGTGTGTGTGTGTGTGTGTGTGTGTGTGTGTGTGTGTGTGCGTGTGTGTGTGCGCGCATATCTCAATATCTAAAGATAAAGTGCATGGCCGACAGGTGGCGCCAAGACACTGTTTACA
>JAQMCW010002945.1:0-10883 GCA_030068335.1 Chrysichthys cranchii
CATAGTTGAGGTATACCTATGATGAAAATTACAGGCCTCTCTCATCTTTTTATGTGGGAGAACTTGCACAATTGGTGACTGACTAAATACTTTTTTACCCCACTGTATGCTGCTCTATGAGCCATTATAAACGTAGAAAAAAGCTATACTGTCAACTTCTTACTGTCTTTTTATATTTATGGTTATATTAGTCATCAGATGAGTAAGTTTGTTTCTGATTTACAAAAATGTAAAAAAATAAAATAAAATTGCTCTTAGTGCATGAATATTGTAAATAAGCTTAGGCAACAATTCAGCTGGCAAACTGAAGCAGGAAAGTAGAGCTGCTGAATACCAGTTAAGTCTTATAAATTTTAAATTAATTTACTCTCCTATGATCAGTTTGGAAAAAAGCTAGCTACACTTTTTAAATTTTTGAAATGATGTGAAATATAATACAAGCAAGTTGTTCCACACTTGAGTTAACTTAGTTCTTCCAACAACTATAGTTTAATAATAAAGTCAGCAATAGCAAATGGTCCTCTTTACTCATCCTTTATGTAGGATACAACCACCTGAATGCCCTTTCCTTTCCAGGTATGTATTAGAAAGAATGTTGGTCATCAGGTACTCGTAGCATGCTTCCAAATACTTACATTCACACTCAATTGATTTTTTTTTTCAGGATAAATAATAAGTATGATCTTTCATTTTTCAAAACTTGGGTTCTCAAACTTGTTAGGCAGTACAAGAAAAAACTGATTTCTCTTATTTCTTCTTCCTTGTTTTCCTTTCTTCTTCTATGTAATCATTCTCATGCTTCTTTCTGGATTCATGCTGCCATTTATAAAAAATATGAAATGTGTATGGCACACTCTATAGGTTTGTTCATTCTGGCCTACTGTGAACATGTTTTCATAAATGTGGATACATGCCCTATTTAGATATAAAGGGCTCTAGATACCAGTCTACACTTGCATCCACTTTGCTATCAATCAAGAGTTTTACCAGAAAATAATACCTCCTTATGTGGGAACTACAGGGAATAAATAATGGGTCAATTGCATGCACTGTAAAAAAAAATAAAAATCCTGTAGTTTTTACAGAAAAAGAACTGGCAGCTGTGGTTACTGGAACAATTCCGTAAAATATACAGCAAAACCATAATTACCTTAACAGAGTAACATGTACATTTTACATTTTAAACCAGGACATTACACACTGGATCTCTATAATATTACCATGGAAATTATGCTATTAAACCAATTCTTTCAGTAAGCTTTAGGTCCATTTGTTGCTTATTTTACAAATCCTGTACAATGATTCGGTCCACACTCAGCATCCACCTCCTTGCTGAATAGCAGGATTTTCCTGCAAAAACAAATACAACCAACAACAAAATGGTGAGAGGACAATGGATGTGGGTGTGTTTGCGAGACAGAGTTTGGCATGTGTGTATGCATGTGTGAGAGAGAGTGACAAGGGAACTTACCACAGACAACAATGGTTGGTGTCAAGGGCACTTGGTCCATCTGCACCTCCACCGCCAGGCATGTGTCTTCCATGTACGAGAACATCACATCCTCTTTCTCGTCGAAGTAGGACAACAGAAGCAACACCATCTCTGCCACATTTTCCTCAGAACCTGTCTGCTCGTCCCTTATCAGCTGAACCTTGGCTACAGCTGTAGAAAGCTGAGAAAATAAATCCTTCTACACAGCTTGAAAGAACCTTTTGGACTTGTTAGAAGCAACTGTTTTCAGGTAATGTAGGAGTCTTTGCCCCTTCAGGTCCACATTCCTCATGAACATCTCTTTTAGACTGACTCCAGTAAGCTCCTCAAAGTGAACTGCCATCCCAAACGCATGAAACAAAAATGGCCAGTCCTCCAAATGGCTTTTGATTTCCTTTCCTTCGTTGACCTGTTTGTGTTGTGTGTAGAACGTTGACCTTGTCAGTTGTTTAACTATATCCTGACTTGGACCATTTTGTTTAAACAAGCTTTTCAGATTCTCTCTACTCTGGTGTTGGCTCTCTGCAGTCTCTCCACGGACTTTAGATCCCATTTGTTGCAACCATATGTATCCTGAATTCGTCTTCGTCTTCTGCCGCTTAATCCTGTTCAGGGTCGCGGGGGGAAGCTGGAGCCAATCCCAGCTGACATCGGGCGAGAGGCGGGACACACCCTGGGCGGGTCGCCAATCCACCGCAGGGAAACACACAGAGACAGACAACCATTCACACTCACACCTACGGGCAATTTAGAACGGCCAATTAGCCTAATCCCCACTGTACATGTCTTTGGACTGTGAGATGAAACCGGAGTACCCAGAGGAAACCCACGCGAACACGGGGAGAACATGCAAACTCCGCACAGAAAGGCACCATGCCGCCCGTATCCTGAATTGATGCTCTTTTTTCTGCAGGGATTTCATCTGTGTCATATTCTGTGTGCAGCCTTCTTTTTCTCGTTTTTAGCATTGTTGAACGCTTGGCATTTTCAATTTTGTTTTGGAATTGTTTCACTAAGGAGTGGTACCCTGATCCAATTATATCACCTTCAATGATATCTTGTAGTGATTTGGGGTATTTCAACACTATTTTTTTTGGCCATCACAGTGGTGTGCCTTTTACTTATCTGTTATGATTTCTGCATCACGTCACAAACAATGATCCTCACCATCTCCCTCCTCATCCGAGGACTTGGCCTTTTCTTTTCTTCTTCTTTCTGAAGATTGGATTAGTTCTTTTGGAAACTTCTTCCATGGAATATCGAAATTATCCACCCAGTCGACATTGGGGCTGCGACAGCCGCTGGAAGACATTGAGGCTGACATTGGTGAGGCAGACTGAGAGGATGGGGAAAGTCCTGGTGAGACTGAGAGAAGAGGTGAGGCACATGCCTGGACACAGGATGAACTGTCTTGTGATACACACACACACACACACACACACACACACACACACAAAAGATAATTCGGGACACATACATTTCAGATCAATTTTAAATGTGTCTTTTATGGTAACTGGTTGCATCATACTTACATTTCTTCCATACAGCCATAGCTTTCTGTGCTTGCACGGGTCTTAGCACTGACAATAAATCTGCCTCTGTTATATATTGCAAATCAGCATGTCTCTACCCCTTGAGTTATTAATGTTTCTATTAACATGTCTTTTGCCCCATCAGATAGATCAGGCAGGACCTCATTGATGGCATCATGAAGAAATGCCATTTCTGCAGTAAGGATAGGAAAAAAGAAAGACAATTAGACATTTAGTCAGGCAACACTAAGCAATTCATTTCTAGCAAGCACACTATATAGACAAAAGTATTGGGATACCTGCCATTACACCTATGGTGTCCATGCCTTATAGGTTGAAGTTGCTGTGTGTGTGACAGCAGGCATCCCAACATTTTGTCTATAGTGTATGTGGATTTTTACTGCGACAAAACACTTTGCTTTAATGGAATGACTCGGTGCCCATCAATAACACGTTAAGGGATAAAAATCTACCAAATCTTTCATGTTAAGGCAAAGCAACCGTGTATTCTGTTTTGTTACAGAGTACAGGTGGTATTCATTATGATAGTCAGATGTATGCATGTCCAATACAAAATACACAGGTGCATTATTTTGGATTAAAATGACAAGCTCTCCAAACTCCATGGACTCATCATTTTTTGAAACAAGGAAATCTTCCTTCTTATATGATGTGCCCTTATACTGTATTTTTGTGGAGACATATGTATAATTTTCGGAAAAGCCAAAATCACTAACAGCGTGCTTGATTGCATCACTGTAAAGGTTGGGGACAAAAGACTAACTGTTTTTCACCTGCAACAGCAGACTGCATTCTGGTCCAGCTGATAGATATGCCTGAAACATTTGATGTCTTTCAGACAATGTTAGGCAGATGTTTTTAAAGTTCTTCATATGACTTGCACATCTCTTGAAATAGGCATGTTTGCTTTCAAACCGCATCGTCCATAATCTGATAAGTGGGCCAAATTTTACAATTAGTGTGGGGTAATGTCGTAAGTAATGGTGTTTTGGTTCTAGTAGACTCTCAGGAAACAAACACTTTCTTGAATCCAAATACTCTTGGATTATGATCTCAAGATAGGCTATTTACGGAACCTTCTGAGCACAAATCAAATCAACAATGTCTTTAAGTTGTAGAGTTAACTGCCATACATCATCTTCCAGATTTTGCACCTTATCACCAATCAGCACAGGCAGCAACCTCAAGAAATTCCAATTTTGCACAGCCTGACCTGAAAGTTTGGATGCATCAGAGTTCACACAACATGGCTTTGTGAGGGCATCAGATCCTTGGTATTTGAACTGTTTGATGTGTCTATTCAAAAGGTTATATGTAAACCATTTCTTTGATTTTACAAAATGCTTCAAGTACAGTGCAACATCATAGGACAAGATGCCTTCAAATAAGTCATGGCCCAAGCAGGGGGGTAAACTGGGCTGGCATACATGAAAAGATTCCAAGTTGTTCAAAACCGAGTTTACCTTAATGCCTTTGACATTTCGAATGCCTTCTGATTGTAGGTCTCCAAGAGCAGCCTCGTAATTCTCAGGGTTGCGCTGTGGACCACAAACATTTGGACCATCATGAAACTCACTTCGAGTAACTTCACAGTATCTGCAAAAATACTGAGATTGACTGAAATTTTCTGTGAGCCCTCCAATGCTGTGTGATCCCAAATTGTCACCAACAATACAATACAAAGCTGCTTTGACTGTTTCTCCACCAACAGTGATTCCATTTCCTTCCAGATCTTTTAAGTCCTGTAACAATTCTGTAAAGATCTTAGCAGTTCCAAAGTGTTTAAAGTCATTCTCACCACACAGCAAGACAAGGGACATATTGATCAGTGTTGGACCTCACATGAACAGGTAAATTAGCTACAGAAAAATACACCGCAACAAGTTTGTGTTTTTTCTTTGCTGAGCCAAGGGGATTGACTATTTCAAATGCGCCCTGGTACAGAATCAGTTTAAGACAACCTGGATTTTCAATGAAGAACTCATTTGACTTGCAGATTTGTCCATCTCTTATGTCACCAAAAACACGTGTATCTGACTCAGAAGACTGTTGCAACATTGCATTTTTCCACAGTTCTGATTCTAATAAGTTGGCCAATGTTTGCTTCACAGGAATGTAATAAGCAAACCTTTGTATCATATTTTAATTATTTCCTAATGCAACCCTCCTGAGCTCTATGTACCTGAACATGCTTTTGAATGTTTGACCCAGAGGTGTTCACAAGTCATTTTTTCCAAGTCTCAAGTCTTTGTGCATGAGTCCAAGTCAAGTCTCAAGTCTTTGAGGGGGAATGCCAAGTCTCAAGTCTTTCGTCCCAAGTCCAAGTCAAGTCTCAAGTCTCAAATGTCTGAAATGAACGTTTTCTCATCAGATGCTATCTGAGATAATACTGCATTGCTGTATTGTTTTGCATTAAAAGTATGTACTGTACTATATCATCTATTATTACACACTACATTATCCAAATTGATCAGATCCATGCACTTAGGAAGGCTATTTCAATATGAAGAAACATCACGAAAGCTTTGTTTAAACTTGATCAATGTATTTTGAAATAAATCCCACAGGATGCATTGACAAACTTATTTGTGTATGTGCGCTTATCCTTTAACAACTGAAAATAGGAAATTGAGGAAAATAACAAAATAAAACAATTGCAAATCTGCCAAAAGGTGACCAGCACATCTACACCAAAACATCTGTGGCAACAAACCTTTGAACATTATCTATAATCATTCAATCGAATCATTCAAATTACTTAATATTTGGTATCTTGTTCTCAGATATCTATTTTAACAGTCTGTAAAGGTTTCGAGAAAGTCTATAACCTCCTTCTACAAAATAATGTCATCTGTTTACGAGCTCCATTTTCAACACGTTCTAGTAATGTTTAGGGAAAAGCACGGGGTAATGCTATTGGCTGTCCCTGAATACATCATCAATGTGAATACCAGAAAAACCAGTAACCCAGCCAATCTGAGTGGTTCTACTGGGGGGGTGCGATTGCGCTAACCAGTATAGTCCGAAACAGAGTTGGGGCAGATTAGCCACTGTGATTAGCATAAATACGCACGTACCTAGCTATACTACTAACGTTATAGGGCTTCTATTGACCTGCTACTTGCTGGTAGCCTAGGCTCCAACGTAGTGGGATATAAAATAAAACGGTAACATCAGGAGGGGAACAATAAAACTAATCTGCATATAGTCTGTATAGCCTACAACTGTGGTCAACTGTGGCTGGATTGGTTTGCTACTGGTAACGTTACCTTCCCATACAAGCTAGGTTTCCCCTTCACTTAACCAAGTGACTCACTGACCTATCCTTGTGTGTTCTGAGGTGCCTGATGAAGTTCGACGTTGTAGAGCCAGCATCATTTATCTTCATGCCACACTCCTTGCAAGTGGCCGTTTGCTTATTTGATGTCTGCGTGAAGTCTTTAAACCCAAATGCAATTACAAATGGAGCAGCTCCAGTTGAACCTGCCGCTGCCATGCATGGTCAGTGTTGATTTGAAAGCTGTGGCTGCACGCATGCATTACGTTGCACGTAATATCAAGAGAGAGAAACTATTTCTGCCTGCGATTTTGCCATAACGCTGGGCAAAACATTGGAGAAACAGAAATGAATAAAATTATGAAATAGATAATTCCATGAAATGAACATTGTTCATGACTCAAGAGTCACAACATCCAAGTCCGAGTCAAGTCTCAAGTCTTTGAGGGCAAGTCTCAAGTCAAGTCACAAATCTTTGTTTGTGCGACTTAAGTGCGACTCGAGTCCGAGTCTCAGACTCGAGTCCCCATGTGTGGTCTGAGCTCTTGAATATATTGATCTCAGTGAACCCTGGTGACAGGTAGAGAACAGATCTGAGTCCTTCACACAGTCAAAGATTTTAGCAAGAACATCATCTGTAAGACTCATTTCCTCTTTCAAAAGTGAATGTAGTTTACTCAAAGTGTACTCCTGTCCTAATTCATGCAAATTTTGCATTTCTTCAACAATTGCTTGTATTTGGAAGTACTTGAAGCTGGAAAGAGAAACTGGCCTTGCAACTTCAGGTAAAACAAGCACATATTTCTCAGAAAGGTCTCATTCAAATTCTATGGCAACCCCATATTTTCTTTTGTAGGACCATCTAGGCCTAAATTATGGGATGCGTTGTCACATGCAATGGTAGAGGACTGGGGTGTAACTTCCCTATACATGTCACTGATGCTACTCACTGAACACGCTGTATGTTTCCTAGACATGTGTGGAGTAAAGGATGACTTAAGTAAATGTGCTTTTGCAACCTGTTACATGCCACAGGTCTTCCCTCCATAAGATGTTCTTTTAAGTGGCACAGAAGTTCTTTAATTGTGTGAAATTGGTGCACACACAGTGAAATAGCACACACGAAATTTGATACAATGGCTGCTGTACCTAAACCAACAGAAAGCGCGGGCTCATTGTGATTACAGAAGAAATGATCCTTAAACGCCGAATACAGTAATCCCCCGCCTACCGCGGGGGTTATGTTCCACCCCCACCCCGCAAAAGGTGAAACCGCGATACTGCGAAGTCACATTAATTTTTATGTTACAGGTCCCAGGCGCGGGACCGTGGCAACAAAATAATAAGTCCTGTAAAACAGGTGTAATGAGTACGGAACACACGCAGACACAAGTAAGCATATTCCTGTTGCAGACGAGCTGGATGTTCAGCTGCCTCACAAAACTGCTACCCTGAACAACAAATATACAGAGCATTATCACACATGAAGGTGTACAAATGATAAAACATTCCGGGATTGCCTATGCAGTCCGGCTAAGTCAGGCTACATCTTAGCTGGTAAAGTGCTAGGCCACGTGTAGTCATCTGGCCTCATATAATAAAAACCCACAGTGTATGGAAATATACTCATTATTACCTCTGCAATAATCCCCACAGAACAGTAATTTACCTAATTACAGTAGTGCATCTAAAAAAACATTTTCAGGATGTCTTAATACTCATTTAACATCACTAGTAACCTCTAACAAAGAGTGCGGGCTCACATTTCGTGCGCGAGGCGGCGGCTGTCGGCCTTCCTTGGTTAGCCACCTCGTGCTTGGAAAACTTTTATACTTCGGTCCTCTCCCTCGGGCACAGGCCATCAGCTGTAATTGGACTGCTCTGGGGACACTGCTTGACTGGGATCTCTTTCAAACTCACATATAGGCTGGGCTTGGCTGTTCCCAGGCTCCATTTGAGTGGGCATCCTCAACCAGTATAGTGGCTCATCATCATCGGAGGAGTCACTGCTGCTGTTCCGGTCCCTAGGCCTCTCCGTTTGGGGCGGTAGGGTATTCCTTTTTCTCCGCCGAGGCTGCTGGGATTGCTGGGGTAAGCCCATAGGTAAGTCATTGACCACATGGAGCAGGTTGTGGTGTAATTTGCGAACTTTTCCTCCACCTGTTTCCGGGGCCACTTTGTAGACAGGCCCATCTGCAATCCTCTCCCTGACGACATACACGGTGTGCTCCCAGTATGATCTCAGCTTCCCTGGGCACTCTCTGTCTCTCATATTGCGCACCAGAACACGGTCACCTGGCTCAAGAATCACTCCCTTTATGTGACAGTCATAATATTTCTTTCCCCTGGAACTCGACTGTTGACTGTTTTCTGAGGCAAGCCTGTATGCCTCTTTCATCCTAGAGGCCCATTTCTCCACATAGCCCTTAGGAGAATCTGCTTCCTCATCAGTCATCAGACCAAAGATCATGTCCACAGGCAGACATGGGTGACGGCCATACAACAGGAAGAATGGGGAAAACCCGGTCGCCTCATGCCTGGCGCAGTTATAGGCGTGAATGACTTGCGGCAGGTGTTCTCTCCATCTTCCCTTTTCTTTCTCCTCCAGGGTTCTGAGCATCTGGAGCAGAGTCCGGTTAAACCTCTCAGCCGGATTCCCTTGCGGATGGTATGGAGTGGTCCTTGAATGACCCATCCCACTCAGCTGCCTCAGTGTCCTGAACAAGTCGTTCTCAAACTCCCTGCCTTGGTCATGATGTAGTTTCCAGGGGTAGCCAAACCGTGGAATGAAGTCATCAAAAAGTTTTTCCGCTGCAGTCTTACCAGACTTATTCTTGGTGGCATAGGCCTGAGCGAACCGGGTGAAGTGGTCTACAACCACCAGGATAGCCTCCCTTGCTAGGTTCAAGATGGAGGTTGTCAATGGAGATGAGTTCTAAGGGTGAGCTGGTTGTAATGCTCCCCATGGGTGCCCTGATGTGTGTGGCCGGTTTCTTCTGTTTGATACAAGGGCACTTTCTGGTGACATAGGCCTCCACATCCTGTTTCATATAGGGCCAGTAAAAGCAATCTCTGGCTAGGCCCAGGACTCTCTCAGTCCCCAGGTGACCCATGTCATCATGGAGGTGTTTCAGGACCATGGATCGGTAACGCTCAGGCAAGACTAATTGGCTTCTCTGACTGGTGCTCCTATACAACAGACCATCATTCAGCTGAAGCTTCTCCCACTCATGCAGAAGTCACTTGGCGAGGCCCCTCACTCGTTGTCGTATGTCGCTTGTAAGTGGCATACCAGCTTCTTTCAGACGGATGATTTGACTGATGGCAGGGTCAGCTCTCTGGGCCTTCATCAGTTCATCATGGCTGATGGTTGGGAGTAGTCCCGGTGGTGGTGAGGGAGGGCCTTGTGACAGGTTCAGGGCAGCAACATAAGCCACATCCTTCTGTTTCGCAGCCCTGCTGCCTTCCCATGTCGCCAGGATGGTGTCTCTGGACAGCTCTTCAGTGCAGGCATGAACGTAGCTGTCTATGTCCACCGGCAGTCATGACAGGGTGTCTGCATCAACATTCACTTTCCCTGGTCGGTACCTCAGGTCGAATCGGAAGTCAGTGAGCTCACCCACCCACCGATGGCCAACAGCGTTCAGTTTGGCTGTACTCATCACGTACGTCAACGGATTGTTGTCAGTGTACACGGTGAAGTGAGGTGCATAGAATAGATAGTCTCTGAACTTTTCAGTGATGGCCCATTTTAGCACTAAGAACTCAAGCTTGCCGGAATGGAGGTGGTAGTTACGCACGGCCAGCATCAGAGTTCTGGACCCATAGGCAATTACTCTGAGTTTCCCTTCCTGCCGCTGGTATAGCACTGCACCAAGTCCTTCCTCCGAGGCATCAGTGTGTACAAAAGTAGTACGAAAGGGAGTTCAAAGTTAGGGTAGGCAAGTACAGGTGGGTGGGATAGGATGTTTATCAGATGATCCAAGGCTCTCTGATGCTCTTCCTTCCACTGCACCGGTGTCCTGGATGGCAGCTGAGCTCCTTTCCCCTTCTTTGTTCTAGGCCGGAACACGGTGGTATCAGTGTGTGAAGCATGCAACAGCTCATACATCGGCTTCGCCGCTCTCGAAATGTCCTGGATGTACGTCTGGTAGTAGCTCAGAAATCCCAGTAACTTACGGACTTCCCCGACTGTTTTGGGAGCCTTACTCCTCAGTGCCTGGATGGCCTCCAGATCGTTGGGGTCCATTCGCACTCCCTCTGCCGACACCAGCCTTCCGACGTACCGAACTTCCCGCTTGAAAAGCTCACACTTCGCTGCCCTGAGCTTTACGCCATGGTGTTGCAGGGCCCTAAGGACACGCCTCAACACCTGGACGTGATCTTCAAATGTTTTGGCATAGCAGAGGACATCGTCCAAGTAAGGTATGCAGTACTCATCACGCAAGGAATGGAGCATCTCCTCCATGCTCCTCTGAAATGCGGCTGGAGCATTGGAAAGCCCGAATGGGATACGCACCCACTCATACAAGCCCCATGGTGTAATGAATGCAGTCATATG
>JAQMCW010002961.1:0-10882 GCA_030068335.1 Chrysichthys cranchii
AGGCTTCTTACTCTCACTACCATTTCCACTTTCTTGGGACCCGTAATGAAGCTTATAGAGCAAAAATGCAGAGAAACCCAATGAAAAAAATCTGCTGAACACGTTCACAACACGAGTGCTTGACCGGAACTGAATGTTGTCTGTATGTCAGTTGAGGATTGGTACAAAATCCATTCAGGAATTTCGTTCATACGCCGATTTGTTCGCCATCTGACATGTTCGCAAGCTGAGGGTCCACTATAGACATACTGTATATGAAAAAAAAAATAATATATATATATATATAAACCCACATGTACACTTAAAGCAACATTTATTTATGATGGAAGGAATCCATGTGGTTCAACGACCTCATGGAGAGGCATGGGGGGCATTTTGACGTCAGTTCAATTTACCAAGTTTGGTTCATGAAACTGCAAACAAACAGAGCACACCTCGATGCACAGACACACAGATGACTGTATGGCAGTATCCTGTCTAGACCCCAGGTGTGACCTTTTTTTTTCCATTCAGGTCCGCAAATACATCCTCAGTATTATTATCCTCATGAACGAACAGCTTACTACATCAGAAAACTGTTTTTATCCGCTCACTTGTCCTTCACTGGAATCCAATTAGTGGCATTGCAACCACAAGTAACCCGAGGCAAAAGAAGAAGCAGGACTTCATCTATTTGCACTTCCTGCCAGGATATTAACTGTGTGATGGGTATGGAGGAAAGCAAGAGGTTCCTAATGAAGCATGGGAGTATAAAATGAGGGGGGTGTTTATAAGCATATGTAAATGTAGAATAGATTGCTGACCCTTTCATGGCAGAGCTTGTGGGCTCTCGAGGGAAGCAGCCAATAATTAATCTCCATTTCACGGTAGAGGTATGAAAATGAGAACAAATGTGCAGGACAAGTTCCAGTTTGAAAGTGGAGAAATATGAAGAGTAGCTAAGCATATTTAAGCCTGTGGTGTGGACTGATCATAAAATATAGGAATAAAAACGTACATAGAAAGAATCAAGTTCAAACAACTCGGGTTCTGAACAGTTCAGGCTACCGGCTCTGAAGACTAAAGGCAGAAAGGATGTTATTTTGACTCACTTCTATACCAATGAAAATATTGGACAATATGTAGTGGGCTCCAAAAGTCTGAGAGCACGAGTGTAAATGTTATATACAGCGGTGCCTGTGGTTCACGAACACAATCCGTTCCAGGAAAGTGGTTGAAAACCAATTTGTACGTGATCCAAAGCAATTTTTCCCATAAGAAAGCATTGAAAGTCTATTAATTCGTTCAACAGCCTACCAGATAATCATTTTTGTTAGTTAATTTTCTGGTTTTTACAGTAAAAACTTTAAAGAAAAACACAATATACAACAATCCCTTGTCTTTCGTGGGGGTTACGTTCCAAAACCTTCAGTGAACGATGAAAATACGCGATACACGGACGCTACCCCAAATGCTTTTTTAAAATAGTTTAAGCCCTAAATGATCCTCCCACACTCTTTAAACACTTTCTAGACACAATTAAACACATAAAGAACACACTTGCGAGCATATAGTGAAGGGAATTTTGTGTAGAATTAGTAGAAGCGTCACATGTGAGTACTGCTACAGGCGAAGAACTGGGATGTTGGTGGATGTTGGTGAATGCTGGTTGCGTATGCGTCCTACCAAGGTTAAATGAATAGGGCATTTGGATTGGTCTAAATAAAATCCGCGAATGTGAACCGCGATATAGTGGGGGATTACTGTAGTATAAAGAATGCATTTATAATAAAAGAAACGTATTAACTAAAGTAAAAAAAAAAACAAAACAATATCCAGGAGTGTAAAATAAAGTTCAAACTTTGCGTACCTTTGTAAGGAGGAGTTCAGGTGTGAAGGAACGGAAAAGAGGAAGGGGGTTTGGGGGGTTACTGTTTGGACTTTATGGCTATAAAGCACTGAGAGCACGTCTGAACACCGCTAACGGCTGCTAGAGACCGATACGTACGCATTGTCTCAGCGCGTGGGGGCTTCGGATGAGGTAGCATTAGGATGGCGTTGGTCAAGGAGTCTGTCGACCAAATTTTATACGCGAACCAATGGTGGTGAACCAATCTGTACGCAAACCAAAGCAATTTTTCCCATAAGAAAGCGTTGCACTCTGGACAAAAATGAGCAAATTTCTTAATGTTTTGAGGCAAATGTTTGTTTTCTGCCAACAATTTACAGTGGTGCCAGTGGATCACGAACACGATCCATTCCACGAAAGTGCTGTGAACCGATTTGTGCGCGAACCGAAGCAATTTTTCCCATAAGAAAGCATCGCAATTCGATTAATTCGTTCACGAGCCTACCAAATAATAATTTTCGTTAGTTAATTTTCTGGGTTTTATCGTATAAAACTTTAAAGAAAAGCACAATATAGTATAAAAATGCATTAATAATGCATGTAGATTATGATTATACGTAATGATTTGAAGTTGATGAGTGGAGTTTTATATTAGTTAGTCTTCGTATGCAAAAATTTACGCGCATTAAGAAGCACGCGAAGACTGTAGGATTTTGGAAACATCCCTATTTTCCACAACAAGACTACGAACGTTTTCCTCCTGATTTAAAACGTTCAAATTGTCAACTTTCTCCGGTATCCACATCACGTCAGCACCTCAGGTTTTAAGTGTTAGCAGCATTCAATCCAGAGGAATGCATGTGGTCTTGTCCCTCATTTGGAGAAATCCTGTAGGAAGAACATGCCAGTTGATCCTATACTCAATAGGCAAACGCTGACAAACCTCGTTACCAAATGTTTCTAATCTGCAGGCTGTGTGCTCCGGAGCTGACCCTTTACTGCCTGAACTGGTGAAAAATCTCTCCCAGTGGGAGGGTGCGCATTGTGTCAGGACAAAAAGAGTGCACCCTAGGAGCTGTAAAACCAGATCTCCTTTCCATCAGCCAAATTCAGCACGTCTTATCAGATGTTACGCCAGTGGTGGAGATAAAGCGAGCTTGTCTTACGAAGAACGATGGGTCTAAACTGCTGTGAAGGAAAAGAATAGAGTACTCAGGAATAAGGGTGTGGGGGGAATCTACTACATGCGTGCTTTTCGCCAAATTTTACAAGACACACTACCCTGTCAGGGTCACTCTTGAGCGTAGGACGGACCACCATCCAAATTATATCTTGCCGATGGTGGTCTTATGGTGATCGGCTTTCCAGTTCACAGGGTAGAGCTGGGCTGACAAACAGAGCATAGGAATATACTGTATGCAACGTGGCCAAAAGTATGTGAACACATGACCCTCACACCCATTTTCATTTCATCCGAAAGGTGTTTAGCGCTCTTGAGGTCAGGGCTCTGTGCAAGACCCTTGAGTTCTTCCACTCCGAACTTGGCAAACCATGTCTTCATGGAGCCGGCTTTGTGCCCAGGGGCATTGTCATGCTGGAACAGGTTTAAGCCTATTAGTTCCAGTGAAGGGAACTCTTCGTGCTTCAAAGAATTTCTAGACCTCTGTGTGCTTCACACTTTGTGGCAAGAGTATGGAGAAGACCCACATATGGGTGTGATGGTCAGGTGTCCACATGTAAAGTAAACTACTTTCGGCCACATAGCAGATGTTTATCTATATAGACTTTATCTATACGGTCGATGAACCTGATAGTGTGAACCTACCGGTATATGTGTAGTGATACATAAGGTATTATATGTAATACACAGACCACTAAATACACATCACAGGAAACTACTGCATTGGCCCATATTCATTCAGTCAATCCTGTTCAATAAACGCTTTATCCTGGTCAAGATGGAGGTGAATCCAGAACCTGTAAATTAAACACTGGGCATGTTGTGGGGACACATCCTGGATGGGACGCACCCAGTCTATTCACGCACATACATATTGAGACCTGGGGCAATTTAGAGTAGGCAATCCACCTACCAGCATCCTGTTGGGTGTTGGGTGGAGAAGGAAAACCTGAAGGAAACTGCGCACGACTGGAGACAACATCTGAAAGCACACACACAGACAGAATCCTGAGCTCAGGACTGGACCAGAGACCCCTGAAACGCTGAGGTGGTTTTGCAGCCTGTTGGACCACTGGGTTTTATAATTCACTGACCTTTAGCAGTTTCATACTGCTGGTCTCTAGACCCTGAAAAGCACTTCCTGTTCATTGGGTCATGAGGGTCGCCATCTTCAAAGCACCCTGTATATGTATTTGGGGTAGCTCAGGGGGTTAAGACGTTGGACTACTGATTGGAAGGTTGGGAGTTTAAATCCAAGCACCACCAAGCTACCACTGTTGGGTCCCTGAGCAAGGCCCTTATGCTCAAATGCTCACTTGATATAAATGATATCAAAATGTAAGTCACTCTGGATAAGAGCGTCTGCCAAACGACGGTAATGTAATGTGTTACACAGGATATTGTAACAAGTCCAGCCATGTGTAAGAGTGTATGCATTTCTTTAAGCTGAATTATTATAAATGCCCTTCAGGTGGGGGAAGGGGAAGGATGAATGCTTCAGCGAAATTCAAAAGATCTCCAGTTTAGCTTTAGCATTCCCGTTTGTACAGCATAATGAAGCAGGATGTCAGTCTCAAGCTGTGGATGATAAACACTAAAAGATTTTACTCGTCATCAAAAACCAAACCAAACACAACACAAAATAATCCAGATAAAATACATGTAAAGGAACTTTGTCCAACAAAGGATATCAAAACCAAAAGATTTCAGTGTGTACACTGCAAGAAATACAAGAAAGTCATTGTACAATAGTTTGCTCCAGTCCACTAAACTGATTGGTTGAGCAGTTGAGCAGTCGCAACTTATTAGGGCAACAACCAATCAGATAAGCGCAAATCTATCGCCAAGAGTCAGACACTCAAAATCGGCACTAGTTAGCTAGCTAGCAATCCGATTATATCTCTGTAGAAAAGTGGCTACACTTACAAAAAGAGTTTACACTTAGCTGAAAAAAATCTATGTCTTGATTTTGACCTGAACCCATAAGTCTAGACGTCTGTTGTTTATTAGGGATTTGGTGAGGTAAATTTCCCATTTTAGTATTTAAAAATTAATTTATCAGCATAAAAAGATATCAGAAATATTTCTTCACTCGCCTGACACTTATACTCTGCCATGATTGGTTGAAATTTCTGATCTGAAGCTTGCAGGAGGTCATGTGATTCGCTACCAGTGTTCTGATTGGCTGATCTCAAAAAGTTGCCGGAGATGATCAAAAATGTCCAGAGAGAAATTCTGTTGCATAAAAGCAATGTGAATGTATCCAAGCATAATTGCCCAGCAACGTTGCCCAAAAAATTGCCCTGTGCATCATTACCATAAGGGAAATAATATTGATATAAATAAATCTATATTTAGTATTACTGCAGTGGGACATTTCACTGTTTGTATCACTCTGCGCCACGTAAAATTCCACTCCATAGTTCAAAACAGTTGCTATAATAGTGCTAGCGACATCATCAGCAGACATGGCAAATACTACAATTTTCACAGACATAATTTCTCACATGGAATATGAAAGCGTGTCATATGAACATGAAACGAAAGTACAGAAGCCTGTTTCACCAGATTTACCTTTAACACAGGGCGGCACAGCAAGAATGTCCTGGGTTCGAGCCCCAGGTTCGGCATGGGTGCCTTTCTGTGTGGGGTTTGCATGTTCTCCCAGTGTCTGGGTGGGTTTCCTCAGGATGCTCCGGTTTCCTCCCACAGTCTAAAGACATGCATATTAGGTGGATTGGCTGGCCTAAATTGCCCATGAGTGTGAATGGTTGTCTGTGTTTGAGTGTTGCGTGATCCCGAGTCCCACATTAGGGGACTGGCGTCCTCACCCTGTAAAATGTGTCCAGCCAGGAAACATCAACTGATGCACCTACGTGCCGCCAATAGTGAGTGAGTGACCTTTAACACGAAGGATACAAATCAGGGTGAGCTAGCTAGTTAGCCAGCTAGTCAACATGCAATAAAGTGAGTGTGGCTACTTCAGGATCTCTTTCTTTTTGTGAAGCAAAAATAAACAAAACTTATGGCCATATTGTATCCAAAATGTGTCTTACTCAATATGAATTACTTGCTGTCTAAAAGCAATATCACACTCGCGACCGTGCAGTTATACCGAATATCAGTACGGCTCGGGCCCAATCGCAGCTGTGCCGTTATTCAATTTGACTGCGCTCTTGCCTGTGTGATATTGCCTAGATCTAAACCTTGACTGCACTTTAATAATATAAGCAAGATGACTCATCTCAGTTATCTTGATTCAAACGATCCATTATATTCTTGTTTAACGTGCATTTGTTCACACGTTAAGGCTTAATTCTATAAATAATCACGCTGTTCTCATTCATAGCGCATTCGGTCCCCTGTATCTTTAACATTGCACTCCTTAGTTCGATGAGACAGGATTTCTTTTGTTCCGTCACGATTGAACATTGAACGTCAAATTTTATTAATTGCTACTTTTTTTCCCAGTTGATAATTAAGCAGTGTCAGCTGGTATCCATGTCCCAGGTGGAAAATAACGTGTGTGTGTGTGTGTGTGTGTGTGTGTGTGTGTGTGTGCCACTGGATGTAATGTAACCTAGCTGTGAGGCATAAGTAGTACCAGCTGGGTGATTCCAGTGCCAGCCAAAATAATCAAATAAATCAGCTATGCTCCCATCCCTTCTCTCCCAAAGGCTTCATCTTGCACAAAGTCACTAATAGATCACTGTTAAAACGATTTACGTGTCTAGTTTCCTATATGTGAGTACCGTGAGGCTTGTGTGCTTCCTATATGAGTCCTTTATTTTGGATTTTGTTTTATTTGAAGGCCTACATAAGCAGGCCGAACCCTGTTTCATGAATGATGGACGTTTTGGAAAAGCTCTGAGGGAAAAAGGAAAACGGCTTTGTCCCGGGATGGGAACGGGAGGTAGAGCGCGACTTTGAATGGCGCACTTTCAAAGGCATATCTGCCATTCATCCCATTGAATGAGGATGTGGAATTTGAGGCAAGAATGTGGTGGAAGAAAAACGATCCTCCCCACCTGAACATTCAAAGGACGAAAAAGAAAAAAAAAGAGAAAGGGGAAAAAAAAAAAAAAAGGCATGGATGTTTTCACAAGCACGTCCATGCAAGTCATAACTGGTCAGTTGAGAAATAAATTACAGTAAATAGAATCATTAAACAGTAGGCGAGGCTTTAAATCCATGGGAAACCACATGTAGAAACAGGATTGCAGGAAAGTCTCTTCCCTTTTATTTCTCTGCGGTCCAAAGTGCTGAATATGCAAAAAAAAAAAAACAAAGCCAAATCAAATGTTTGGTTTTTTTTGGGTTTTTTTCAGACTAAAATATATCGCTTTCATTTCTTGGTTCAGAGCACCGAGTACAGGTGGTCCTCAAGTTTCGATGGAGATACGTTCCGCCACACCCACCGTAAGTCGGAAATATTGTATGTCGAACCACCGTGTTGAACCACTTAGCCTAGCTTAGCCTACCTTAGCCTAGCCTACCCAGGAGTCTTTTCCTGTAGAAGACATGCTTCTGAATTAAAATTAACTCTTGAAGCACACAAAAAACACACGGTAATGCACTGTACGGTACACCGATACACAAGGGAACTCTGTGAGTTATGGGAGAGAGTGAGGCATCGCGCGAGGTGAGTGACCCGGGCGTCATCCGCACACTTCCGAGTGTTGTCCGCGTACTTCTGGGTGTCGTCCGAACGTCTGCGTACGTCATACGCTGTTATGCTGGCCTGCCAGCGATGGCCGCCCGTGAATTTTAAACGTTTTCTAAATATTTTACAGTTTTTAGCGGATCGCAATCGTCATCGTAACTTAAGTCGGGCCATCGTAACTCGGGGAGCACGTGTACATCATTATTGGGGACAGATGCTAGCATTCACCGTGTGTACGCTCTATAATCCACGGCTTTGTAGCATTTTTGTAAGAATGTTTTTTCACCCAGCGATGTGATCTTCCACAGAATTTGACCCTGAATTTATTGGTTCTGATTCCTCACTTGGCACACTGGCAGACGTGAAAAACCTTGAGTGAAATCGCCCACCATGCTGGATTTCTCAAAAGAATGCTCTTGTTCCTAAGCAATCAGATTTTTTTTTCTTTTCTTCAAAAGCCATTGAATTCACTTGGAGGAAATGCAGGCAGGGTGTGTCGAACAATGTACAGTAACACCCTGCGTTACTCAAATGATGCCTTATGTGAAACAGGAGGCGAGAGAATGCAGTCATACAGCTGCGCTTGCTATGTGTGGGTGCTGGGTTAGCCGCAGGGGATGCTACAGCTTGCCAGATTCGCTTAGCTTCTCCAGCTTTCAACTCAAGAGAGTTTCACTGGAGTTTTTCTTTTTTTTTCCCCCCCACAATAAAAGACCGCCATGAGGCTTCGTAAGGGTTGTATAATTATCGATCCACAGCTTACATAATCAGCACCTGCCAGCAGGGAGTGATTTGACTTGAAGAAGAACGGAGAGTTGAGAACGTCTAAGAACGAAAAAACAAACAGCTCTTTTTTAAATTCTCAACATGAACAATATATATATATATATATATTTTGGCCTCAGTGTGAAGGCCAGTTGAAAGAAAAAAAAACTGTAACTGGTCTATCTGTCTAGACCATTCTGTTAACCATGTGAATAAACACAGCTGGAACGGAGCTAGAAGTAAAGCAGGTGTTCAGACAAGCAAAGGAACAAAGTGCATACTTTTAAGCCCCAGGTTAAACCAGAGATTCTTGATTTCTAGGAAACTGGCCTGTGTTGTCCTGGAAATCTGTATATACAGGTGCTTCCCTAGTTACGATGATGGCCCGATGTATGATTTTTCGAAGTTATGATGACGATTTCGATACACTAAAAATGGTAAAACGTGTGACCCGTGCTGGCAAAATGAGTCGGAATGCGCCTAGGCTAATTATCAGCAAAGAGGCAAAACGTCGAAGTGAGATTTTCTCAAAAATGAGTCCATAAAGCCCTCATTTATTGAGCCCCATGATAAAACAGCAAGAAAAAACATCCCAAACAAGGTTTTGTTCATTATGTTCATTCGTATGTCTTCATTAATTAGTCCTTCGTCGTAATGTTCCAGGATAAATCTGTGTTTTTTACCGCGCACTTGCGGCGAGATGGGGGAATCCCCCTACCCATGTTGGTATCGTTGTGAAGCGTAGTTCCTTTACTTCCTTTATGAACCAATGGGAAGCGAGTTTCCAAACCCCATTAGACGTGGTTGACTTCAGTTGGATGTAACCCAGTCGTTTTTTGTCCAATTTCAACAAACCATGCCTCATTTCGAAGGTCTTTAGACGGACAATGTGGAAGTACCACTAACTCACTTTGGAAAATTTCCTCATTCCGATTCATCTTGCCAGCACGGGTCACATATTTAGAAAATATTTAAGATTTGCGGGCAGGCGTCGCTGACAGGCCGGCGTAACAGCGTATGACGTACGATATGTTCCGACGATGCCCTGATGTACGCGACACTCGCCTTGCGTGATGCCTCCCTCCCTTCACGGAGTTCCCTTGTGTATCGGTGTACTGTACAGTGCATTACCGCCTGTTTTTTTGTGTGCTTCAAGAGCTAATTTTAATTCAAAAGCACGTCTCCTACAGGGAAAGACTCCTCAGTAGGCTAGGGGCTAAGCTAGGCTAAGCAGTGGTCCAACATACAATATTTTCCACTTATGATGAGGATATCGGAACGCATCTCCATCGTAACCTGAGGACTACCTGTACTGTATTAGTAAAGGGGTGGAGGAATAAGAGTGAATTATATTTCTCTCATGAAATTAAAAGTGTTGGAAGTGTTAAAAGTATTAAAATGGAATTTTGCCTTTACGCACATGCTAAGCGCTGTCATCATTAGCTGGCATGGTGTTCTATCCATTTGTGCTACAAATCAGGAAATGCTACCGAGTGGTTGAGTGTTTAAGGTTAAGATTTGACTTGGGTTAACTTTAAACTTTAAGTCATAGGGATAAGGTTGCAGGCAACAGCTAAGATCGAGTTTCTGCCCTGTAACGAGTCTATCTATGGCAGCATTTTTATTTTTTGCCAAGCTAACACAAACTGCCCGAACGCCGGTAGCATGAGTACAGCAGATAAACTGCTTGCTGTCCTCCAGAGCTAAATGCGCTGCATAGATTAGCTACTACCACGTCCATTTTGTTGTTTTTAATACCGTGAGTCGTCACAAAAATAGGTTTTTAGTTGTCGGTGATGCCAGTGACCCGTGCAAAAATGCATCGGTGTGTGCATGTGTGACGTTTCAGAGCACAGACGGGTTCACGTTACGCAGTCAGATACAGGTCACTTGGAATTCTCAATGTCAACCATTAAGCTAGGCAAATCCGATCTGAATTAAGCAACGAGGCTTGTAGTAAAAATGGACAATTGGAAAAAAATTGAACCTTGCCTTTGAGGTGCACATACACAATCTAACAGATGGCCGTGATTGATTAGTATTTCTCTTATTGACACCCAGAGAGCATGACCTTTGGTGGTATTGGGATTTTAAAATCTTCCGATGCCGGAAGACCTGAAACAAGTAATTATTCCACTCTTAACTAAGTCTACAGCAATTCCAATGTGGGTTGGGATTCAGTTTAGTCTATAACACTCACAATAAAGGATGGGTTACTCATAAATCCTAATACAGTAATCCCCCGGTGTATCGCGGTGTATATTTCGCGTCCCCGGCTATTCAGTATTATAAAATATAAACATTAATTAGGGTGGCACGGTGGCTGAGTGGTTAGCACTGTCGCCTCACAGGGAGAAGGTCCTGGGTTTGAGCCCCGGGTTCGGCACAGGTGCCTTTCTGTGTGGAGTTTGCATGTTCTCCCCGTGTTCATGTGGGTTTCCTCCGG
>JAQMCW010002986.1:0-10880 GCA_030068335.1 Chrysichthys cranchii
GCTTCTTACTCTCACTACCATTTCCACTTTCTTGGGACCCGTAATGAAGCTTACAGAGCAAAAATGCAGAGAAACACGACGAAAAAATGCGTCCAACACGTTTACACCGCGAGTGCTTGACCGGAACCGAATGTTTGTGCCGTGAAGCGTGGGTTGGCTGCCTGTACGTCAGACGAGGATTTTTCCGTCCGTGGGTATAAAATCTGCTCGGGAATTTGGTCCGTACTTTGATTCGTTCGCCATCTGACACGTTCGTGAGCCGAGGATCTACTGTATTTCCATGAAGAATGGAAATATCGATGAAAACACCGTGTACCTCATTTGTGGTCTCATCAAGCATCTCATTTGGAAAAAATGTATCATTTTGCTCCAGTTCAGAACAACTCTGCATTCCTACAGGGAGCAAGCTAGTACTAGGTCAAGATGAAGGATCTGAAAGCACCTACAAGAAAGCCAGCCATTATTATCATCTCACTAAACACGGCCCATGAGGCATCACTGCCTCATAAATTGGCCCACATCCTAACAAGCCCTTCAACAATGGTGGGATAGTAAAGAACGTGGTGTTCAACTGTTCAAGGATCACAGATTTAAGACAGAACTGAAGTTGGCTGAAGACAGCTAGAAGGGGAATGCAGCAAGGTGCGAATTCTTTTCAGTCCCATGTGATCATTCAATAAGATCAAGTGTGTATTTTTTTTTTCCATCACTTCCCATGAAACCCACTCCCGGACACACTTAATCTAGTGCCTATAACACCAGACGGAGCACTGAGTACGAAAGGGCTCCACTCAGGATTTATTACAAATGGCACAGGAGACCAGGACTGTCCTAAATTTCTGAACCATCACTTCATTGTTCGAGAAACACCATAAAAAAAATGCAAACTTTCTCATGTGGAATTACGTGCGGAGTACGATGGTGTTCTTCTCCACACTGGAACGGCTGGACGGCTAAACAGGGGTAAGACCCTACAACGCTTCCTTTCCTTGCTTGATGAAATCAAGGCTTTCGTGGAATCGAGGAATTAAGACACAACTCTACTGTCCGACACTGGTTGGCCGGCCGCTTGATCTTACGCTCCTGACGGATATAGCAGGGAATTTGAATCTCCTGAACCTACAATTACAAGGAAAAGACAAAACCATCTGTGACCTGGCCACTGAAGGGAAGCCGTTTAAAGCAAAACTCCAGCGAGTGAAAAATAAAAGACTGCGGCACTTCCCCTCAATCGTAAAGATCCAGAGAGATGGAAAGCCATCCAGAGGCAGCTGGTGACCTCCTGCGTAAGCTTGGCCAGGAGTTTCAGAACAGGTTAAAGTTTTTTCATAAGGTTGAGCCCTGTATGGCATTCATTCCCCACCCCTTCCTGGAGGTAGATGCAAGTAGAATTCCAGAGCAGATGGCTGAACGGTTCAATGTCACTCCTGTAGAGATGCAGACGGATATTACAACACTTCCACAACCTAGGAACTTACAAGAATATTCGTCAAGCAGCTCTGGAAATATCGGCTTTATTTGGCTCCGCGTACTCTCGCGAAAGCAGATGTTCTGGAGACAAATGTAATTAGATCTAAATTCAGAACAAGGCTGACAATATTGAAATGACTTCATAAGAGTGAGTGAGTCACAGATGATACACTTCTCTCAAGGACTCCTGAAGCCCACAAGATCACAGCCCTCAAAGGGCAAATTGGCCACGCTCTCAGGGTGAGAGAAACAGCGGTACTCCCTCTCCTGTCAATCATAGAGACACTAGTCAATCATGTGCTCATGTATGCGGAAGAGGGCGGGTAGCACGTTGCTCCTTGACCGGCACACCCGTATGTGGTTCTTCCCCAAAGTGCTGCCACAAATATTGACACGGAGTTGTATAGAATGACTTTTTTGTACGTTGTAAGCATTACGATATGAACACGAGTCCCAGGTTAGGGGAGGGTCAGGTGTGGGGTTAGCGACTTCACCCTGTGGAAATGTCAACCAAGCCCCGTGGGGCCGCTTGACACCCTATATACCGGGCGGCACGACAGGACCTCAGAAGAACAAGAAGAGGAAGCATTACAATGTCCCTTCACTGGAAGCCCAAACCTGATCCAGCATCACAAAGCGACCCCCATGAAGACATGGGCTGCGTTCCAATATCCATACTTTCTGTACTTACTATACTTAGTTTGAGTACGTAGGGCGTTCCCATTACGATTGCGGCGAAAATAAGTATACCGAAAGGACCTGGGTGGTGCCCTCATAATGGTCGAATCTTGGACTGTGGAACAATGTACACTTTTCACACTGAACGCCCGCCATCTTAGCTACGTAGTGGAAGACGCGGACCCGACTCGGCTCGAAAAATAAAAGAAAAATGGCTACCGGAATGGATTTTCCACACAGCTTGCATTAGGGTTAAAAATCTGTTCGCTGTTCAAAGTCGGGGATGATTCTTGGCGGGTTTGACGAGCCGCGGCGGCAGTCGTGATCGTAATTTCCGGTAAGTGCACCATGGAGTAGGCGATTTGGAATAACACTTACCTACTGAAATCTGTTCACTTAGTAAGTGCGGACTGTGTACTACGTCTAAGTGTACTCATGAAAGTATGGATATTGGAACGCAGCCATGGTTTGAGAAGGTTGGATTTGGGTGATCTTGAGTGTCCTGCCCGGAGCCGTGACTTCATCCGCCACTCAACCCTTTTTGTGATGAACAGGAAGTGGGGCCTCCTCAGTCAACATCAGTGCCTGACCTCAGTAAAGCTCTCGCAGCTGAATGAACACAAATCCCCACAGCTACGCTCCAAAATCCAGTGGAAAGCCTTCCCGGAGGCTGAAATGTTCATTCCACATGTTACAAGAAGGTTATTCTAGGCTACTTGTCTCGTCCAGTGTCGCATGATAACGGGCCCCAAAAAGGGGGAATAAATCTGCAACAAGCATATATGAACGTAACGGTCAAGTGTCCACAAACTTTTGGTATCATCATGTGGTACGAATGGTATGAATACATTATTTTTCTCGGCAGCATTATGAAACCGAAATGCACAGTGCAAACAGAGTTCTTGTGTGTTTTGAGGACGTGTGCATTCATAATTACATTTTCAAAACGGAACAGCTTTTGTTTTTGGCCTTTCAGGGCCTTATAAATATGCTGATGTGACCTGGGCGAAGAAAAAAAAGAAAGAAAGAAAAAAAAAAAGGTGTTTAACACCGTCCTAATTACCTGGTGACTCATTGTACGTGGGAAGAATAAGCCCACAAATATTATAAGAGAGAAAAAAAAGCAAAAAATAAAATAGAATTCAACAAACTGGTGCTTTCACAAATACATGTGGGGTTTTTTTTTTTTTGTTTTGTTTTTTTTTGGATTAAGGAGGGAAACGCATTCTGACAGCCTAACACCACAGAGTACAACTACCCGTCTTACACGATTACCACTTTTCCGGAGTCACGCTTAGTTCTGGTGTAGGATCGGATCATTACCTCACCGCTGGATTTTTACGTGATCGAGTAACTTACTCCAGAGTTTCATATTTGTCTTTGACTTTGGCTACGATTCCCCCAAAATCTCCCCGTCTCTGGAGCCGCCCTAAATGACACTACAGCAACATCCGTTACTCAGCACTGAAACCCGTTACTAATGTAAACACATTACACGGACACCTCTGCTGCTATTCCTAGCAACGTTCCTAACTTTATCCAACACACAGAGAAACTGCTCGCTCACCAGGACGATGTATTTTTAACCGACCGCCGCCGATTACTACACTGCTCCTCTCATAGCGATCATTTCAAACCCTAAGACTCTTATACGCAGCGCGCGCTGATTGCAATCAGATAAAGTGATCACGTTCTAAGCGCATAATGAAGAAGCTTTTTAATTTTAGAATGGCAAAAGGCTAAAAGGCGTTCGGGGAAAATGATCTACGACTGGTTTGGTCATGCCGGGCAATCCTCAAGCGCTTTGAAATAAATCTTTATTTGGTTTTTAATTAGCAAATCGAATCAAGTCAAATCGCCAACGTGATCGCAGCAAGACGTAGTGCAAACAGAGCTGTCTCACTGGAGGCCCGATGTGCGATGAAGCATCCATCCGCCTCTTAATCTCGTCCCTGCAGAGAGATAGAAAGAAGATAAATGCTCCATTCTTGCTTTCCGGGCCGCCCAAATTCACAAATTAAAAAGCATTAAATGGACTGGGATAAATACATCCAAGGCGCACTATATATAACGATCAGGATTGATATATTCCATGAAACTGCCGAATATAATCTTACCGCAGGCACGTTAGCTCATGGAAGCACGGATTAGGAGGAGAAAGCTTAAAATTCAAAATAATAACTCAGGAAAATCAGTTTTATGTACCAAAAAAAAAAGAGCTTAATTTTCCCCCGGGATTACACAGCCATAAATTATAATCACAGAGGTTAACCAGAGTCTTACATTTATTACCTGCGAGCAGACCAACATTGACATTAAGTTCTGCCGTCATTGGTTTTTCCCAGGCCCAGAAGGTAAATGTGCCAAAGTTCATGCATCACTGCCTTCGAGTAAATTCTCAAGACTCGGGATAAAACTGTTCATCTGGTATCGGGTATCTCCCGTGTTTATTATTTTCGTACCAGACCCGACGTGTAGATTAGCGCAAAATAAATAAATAAGTAAATAAGTAAGCAAGTAAGTAAATAAATAAATAAATAAATATTTAAAAAGCTTTTTGCGTATAAGAGGGCGAATAAAGATACGAATGGAGTTTTCAGTCTAAATGGAGTATAAAAGGTGTGTATTCAGTGCTGTGGTGATGTTTTCTCTGAGGAGATGCTTAGTTCGAATTCAGGAAAGGAGTCTCCAGTGTCTATATTGCAGATTTTTTTGTAGAACGTATCAAACTTTCGATGGTGGAAATCTGCAGTTTATAGCTATCCATCCAGCCAGTCATGCATCCAGCCAGCCAGTCATCCATCTATCCAGCCATCCATCAAACCAGCCATACAACCAGTCATCCATCCAGCCAGCCATCCATCCAGCCAGTCATCCGTCCATCCATCGAACCAGCCATCCAGCCAGCCAACCATCGAACCAGCCATCCATCCATCCAGCCAGTCATCTATTCATCCAGCCATCCATCGAACCAGTCATCCATCCAGTCATCCATCCAGCCATCCACCCAGCCATCCATCGAACCAGTCATCCATCCATTCAGCCAGTCATCCATCCAGTCACCTATTCATCCAGCCATCCATCGAACCAGTCATCCATCCAGTCATCCACCCAGCCATCCACCCAGCCATCCATCGAACCAGTTATCCATCCACCCAGCCATCCATCCAGTAACCCCTGAAATCAGAACCTACGCTCTCTATAAAATCCATCTGTTTTCCTCCCATTGCTAACCAATCGAACACCATTTTCCTTCACTTAGCTATTTATTCCCATTTAAATATGTACATTCTTCTAGTCATGCAATTTCTTTAACACCCCAACAAAGTCATTAAGTGCAATTTCACAATGTGAGCAGCTGAAAAAATAAATAAAAAAACCACCCAGCTCCTTTGAACTCACGGCTTTTATGTCAATCCAAGCCTGAATGCTTAATTATTCAAATCCTATAGCGCCGAAGCTTCTAGCTGCTTGACATGCCAGCGGAGTGTGACTGCGTGCACGGAGGATCAAGCGTGCGACACACAGGAGGCCTGTTCATTAATTTAGACTTATACTCAGGATAATTTGTCAGTCGTCAGATATGAAGGCCTTCTTATGTAGTGAGTGGTTTCAACCAAGAGAGAAGTTTGGGGACGGATTTATACGAGGGAGAATTCAAAAGTAACGGCAATTTTTTAAATTACGCGATGAGAACCCAGAGAGGAGAAGACAAAACATGGGGGTGGAGAAATCCGTCTTCTCCGGCGAAGGAGAAAGTCAAAAGTCAGTCCTCCCCCAAGAAAATCACGTTGACGTTCTTTTGGGACGTGAAGGTTCCTATTCTGGTGCGTTTCCAAGCCCGTGGACAATATACATCACAGTGTGACGACTCGAGGTCCGACGTCTCCCACGTCCTCCTTACAGCCCGGATCTGGTGCGGAGTGATTATGGCATCTTCGATCCCCTGAAGGAGGCGCTGTGCGGTCACAGATTCACCTCTGATGATGACGTAAAGGAAGCGGGGCTCACCTGGCTTCGGGAGCAGGTGAATAACGTCTTCTCTGCGGGAATCCAGGAGCTCGTTGAACGATGCGACAGATGCGTCGTCTCGCATGGGGACTATGAGGAAACAAAAGTTGTGTGTTCGATTTCTCCCAGTTTCTTCGATTAAAGTCGTTAAACATATTCGGCCTTTACTTTTTGATTCTCCCTCGTATCTTAGAAGTTTTACACAACATGGTGTACGTTCATCTACCATTGGGACTGCAAGTCACTAGTCACTAGGCCGGGCATCCAAGACGAGCAGCTTTCTGTGTCCAGGTTATCAAGTTTGCATTTTTACTTGGTGGACACGCAAGTTCACTAGCGTTGATTTTCTATCGCGCATCAAACCATCAAATAGCTTTCTCCTAGCGCGATATGCAAATCGCTTCAGACTTAATAATGTTTATCAAGCTGGATAATCGTTGATTATTTTCCTAAAAATAAATCAAAAAATAAATAAAAAAAAAACATGCACCGCATCCCTGTTACTCATGTGCCTAAACGCTGTCTCCTGCTAGCGAAAATGGCTGGCTCTTGGACGTGATTGCGGGTACGTCAGGAGAACAGACCGGCCATAACACTCTGCACTGATAGTGATTTTCTACGCGTCGTCTCCACGTGTGCCTGTTGAGTTGCCATTTTTTTAAACGTGTACAGAAGTAATGACAAAGTGTTCGCCATTAGGGCGTCACCACACTCATGTTAAGCATCATGCGACACTAGGATACAAAGACAGGTTGCCATCCTGGGGACTTGCTGACTCCTAATGACAAGCAGAGTAAACAAGAAAAGTCTTCTTACTTCTTCAGAAAGCTCCACACACGCATGCTGGAAGTGAAACAGGCTGTCAAGGAGCTCTGAACATGCCGCTTGGCTAAAAACTGAAACATGGGTTCCCCGTTCCGGGCTGAAAAGTACGCTATAAATAGCTCAAAGCGGAAATGGAGACTTTTTCGTATGCGGATTTGGGTACGCTGAATAGATGCGCAGTTTCTTCACAGGACCGTAAATTAGAGGCTCTCCATGAGAGGGTTGAAGTTGATACGTAGACATTCGGCAAACACTTTGGAGTACAGCTCCAGAGCTCAGCGTCCACAAGCTGTAATCCAGTGTGATCACAATTCCAAACCTTCCAAGTCGATCCCCCCCCCCCGAGTTCCACACGTTCCCGTGCATCTGCTCGGAAAAACATGGACGCCCGGGGTTAGCGAAGCTGATTACCATTTTTCTTTCTCTTCAAGTTAAGAGGGCTCCATCCCAGAATCCTCTGTGCCAAGTGAGTCACCATTTTCAAGAGGAGCAAATATTCCAAAACAAATCTGGGAACATCCTAGGCTGTGGATCTTAAACCGTACCGTGCAACGGAAGATATTTTGTTAAAAAGTATTTTAAGACATTTTAAGAGTTTTTCGACCAATCCTTGTCGTTTTCATACGGTTATTCCATACGGAATGGACCTGAAGCGGGCCGGAAAGCTATGTTTTGTTTAAAGCTTCCGTGTATGACAGGTGAGGTGTATGAGGAAAAGCTTGAGATGGGTTTTGAAGGGATCGCAGAAAGTGAATTTCATGGAGGTTTTGAGACTCAGAGAGCTAGCGTGTAGCGGTCGCGTGCTTTCAGAGCAAAAAACGGCGCACCGGATACTGGGACGTGTGAGCCAGATGCTTTAATATCAAACAAATCCCTTCCCTCACCCCTGCCCCCAGAAAAAAAAAACCGCAAAAAACAACCCAAAAACTGTGCGAGCCAGGCGCTTTTATATCATCCAACCCTCTGAAAAAATTCCCAAAAAACCCACACATTTTGTGCAAACTCCTCTGTCCGGAAAATGTGCCAGAGATTTTTTGATCGTCACAAAATGTTAAATATTAGACAGATTAACACCAGAAAAAAACCCTCAATGCAATAAGTACCACGTGTCAAGCTCGTTGGCCGATCTCAGGCTGGCAGGAACCTCCGAATCAAGAGCTAAGAGCTAAGAGCTAAGAGCTAAACCCAAGAGCTCGTTCCAGCGATTAAGACCAGACGGGCGAGCACGACACGTGAGCTGGTGGCCAAAATCAACAATTTATCATGCCTGGGGGGGAACATGGCTTCGTCCTGGGGCGCGTTTGGGTACCTAGTAAAAGTGCCACTTCACCGTAAAGGAGCTGTACGCAAACAAAGAAAAGGCGCTTGAGACCCAAAAGGGGCAGTGTGCGACTTCAGGCAAAGGCCACTAGACCGGCTTAAGAGTTTTTACACTTTGCCTCGTAGTTAACCACGCACAGACACGTGCTCGACGGATTCCGGCGGGGATCCTCTCGTTAGCCGGAGCCCAGTGGTTTTACAACAAAACTATCGAGTGTTGCAAGTTTTGTAGTCCTTCGCCTAATGCCAAACATCATGGATCCTAAGAGGTGTTTACACAACAGCTTGTGCGATTTCGCCCCGTTGCTGTTGCTGGTGCTTTACCAAGACACGAGATGCTCGGTGTTTTCGCCGTTGTTATGACAACCTCGCCAATTCAACCCACACTAATTGATCATTTTCCACTGTGTTGCAGGACTCAGAGTCCATTATGAGGGTATGTCTGTGTGTGTGTGTGTGTGTGTGTGTGTGTGTGTGTGTGTGTGTGTGTGTGTCTCAGAGAGAGAGAAAAAGAGCGAGAGAGAGAGAGAGAGAGAGAGAGAGAGAAAGAGCGCTGCAGAAGGTAGCGAGAGGGAAAGTTCGACTGGCACAGGAGAGATTGAGGTCAAAGGTGAAAGCGGTAAGATGAGAGGGCCAAGTACAATGCGCACACTTCCAAGAGGGTGTGTTCGACAAGCTCGCGGACATTCTCACAATGTTGGCTCACGGAGAGAAACACTTCTGGGAAATTACGTGCTGAATCTGTGACTTCACCAGGGTAGTTTTTTTTTTTTTTTTTTTTTCGCAGCCTTTTATTTATTTTTTTAAATACATGATGGAAATATAACTATTAGAAAATGATCTTTTTGAAAATTTGTTCCAAAGCGCTCACACTGGAGACTCCTACCACATGTTAAATATGAAATAAACACCTCTTTCTACAAAGCGTCACCAGATCGAGGACTATCCATTTTTCTTACGTGGTACACGTATGCAGGTGACTATCCAAGTGTTGATTTCTTGCCAATTTTCCTGAAGGTTTGTTTCTCTTTGTCCAAACGGAGCGAAACCAAACCACAAATAAATAAATAAACACATAAATAAACAGCATATGAAACAATAGTGTCCGCTCTGAATAAATAAGAAGAATAAGAAGTCTCCATTCTGTCCCGATTCAGGCTAGTAGGTGTGAACGTGCTCCAAAGCCCTGAGCGGCGAAAGCAGACAGCATACTGTTTCGATCAGAGATACAATCCGCAAGACCGCGGGATCCGTGACCTTCGAATGTCTTCACCAATACGGCGAAGCAGGACAGGCATACTTTACTACCGAACCTCTTCTTCACCAACCCTCCACATGTGTTCTGTCAACTCGAGCGTAGGCTAATTGCTGGGTTCCCGAGCTGCTTGGACTATCCGAAATGGAAACTTCTGGTCTAACGACACGTCGTTAAAGCGCAACGTCTTATTGTGAAAAGTAAATAGAGAGCATGTCGGTTTATTTGGGCACGGCTTTAAATGAATCTGCTTGGAGCCGTAACTGATCATTTTCAGTGACAACGGAGTTCGCTGGAATCCCAGTTGGCCATTTGGGGCAAAACGTGTTGCTAGAAAACAACTAGCAGGCAACTAGAAGACAACTTGTATTCCGCTAAACCCTTTAAACATGTTAAATATTTTGAAGTTTACAGATGTGCGACATGTTTAGGGATTCTTGTACTAATTTATTGTGTGTTATTTCTGCTACTCCCCTGAATTGTTTCAAATTATTCTAACCTTTAATATTACCGGTCGGGCCCGGCTCTACAGGCCCACCCAATCATAATCCTGGCCCACCCACTCGAGGGGAAGAAAGGTTTTAAAATATATTATATGTATTTTTTTTTTTTTTTTAATTTGAATTTAAAGCTAATCTGTGTATAATATAGCATACAGCAATGCCAGGTTTGGCAGCATGTTGCGCAAAACTTATTTTGTGATGCCTACCTACCCACCCAACTGCCTACCTACCCACCTATCCACCCATCTTCCTACCTACCTCCCTATCCACCCAAACCCACCAACCTACTTACCCACCCAAACTCACCAACCTACCTACCACCCACCTACCTACCCCCCAAAACCCACCAACTTATTTACCTACCCACCCTAACCCACCTCCCTCCCCACCCAAACCCACCTACCTCCCTCCTTACCCACCCAAACCTACCTACCTACCAATCTCCCTACCCACCCAAACCCACCTACCTACGACACACCTACGACACACCTACCTCCCTACCCACCCAAACCCACCTCCCCCCTTACCCACCCAAACCCACCTACCTACCTACCTCTCTACCCACCCAAACCCACCTACCTACCTCTCTACCCACCCAAACCCACCTACCTACCTACCTACCTACCTGCCTGTTTTTTTTAATTAATTAATTTCCCCCCCTCATTTCTGTGTGATTTTGGACTCTTGTTCCATGTATATAAAAATCACACCCAGATTGTTTTTTTTTCTGGATATTATTTTGCTAGCAAAATAGTTCGGGGTTTTTTTTTTTTTTTTTTTTTTTTTTTTTTTTTTTTTTTTTTTTTTTTAAAAAAAAA
>JAQMCW010003009.1:0-20854 GCA_030068335.1 Chrysichthys cranchii
GCAGTGGCTTTCTCCTTGCAGCCCTGCCATGCACACCATTGTTGTTCAGTGTTCTCCTGATGGTGGACTCATGAACAAAGGGTATGTGAATATTTACCTAATCATGGTCTGTACTACACAGTCTGCTAGATGAGATGATTATGTGTATAACTTAAATGTGAAGATCAGTTACCTACCAAGAAAAGTCCCAGTGAAGCCCAGGGCCAGGAAGCTACTGATAACGAACAGTGAGCCAACTAGCATGAGAGCTATGCCCATGTAATACACCTGCACTTTGTCCAGAAGCTCCATCTTAGGTTGGCCCTCCATTGCTACTGTAATACTAACAGAGAAGATCATGCAGATTTTACAGCAGTTCATTTTAGAGCTGTTCACAGTTTTTCTAATTTTATTCCAAGTCTAATACCATATAACTAAATCTATTATCAAAGTCATTGATGCGTACCAACATGTACATCCCACCCCAAATGAAATACTATCAGCCTTGTGGTCCTAGTTTTCACATGCCTGCAAAGTCACAGATGGCTCATTTTAATTTTAAGCTTTAAAAGGCTCACAAGCACAATTAATTTGTTTCTGCTGAGCACTGAAGACATTAGTGCTTCCTAATTGTATTTATTTTTAGGCTTATTACTTAAAGGGCAGAACTTTCATTGCAATTGTAAAAATATATATAAAGATGGAAAATATAAGAAAGAAAACGTGATTTTGAGAATCAGGGCAAGTCTCATGTCAAGGGTGTCTTAATGCATCAAAAGGCAAGAGAAAGATAAGAGATCATAATCCTGATGAAGTGAAGAACTGGCAATGGCTGGACTGTATTGTGCTTTCAGGGGGAAAAAAAAAAAAAAGAAGAGACCACTGAGAATGATCAGCCAGTGAAGTCGAAATCTCCTCAAAAGACTCTACAGCTTGACTGAATACTGACATGTAACAGCATTACACTTATAAAATATCTCCAGGGGAATGAACACCTGGCATACTGGCTTATTTTTACACAAAGAATTTAGACCTACTAAAATAATATTACAATATTCTAAAATAATAACTGGGTAATGCTTTGCAACATATTGCGCAATCATGATGCACTGTAAAAAAAATATCTAAGCTGTGCACAAATCCTTTATAATGAAATTTCCCATTATTAAAAAAATAAACATCGACAAAGACAACATGAAAATCCATAGACATGAAAGTCATTAATCTGCAACTTATTAACTTAAAAAACAAAAAGGCAGCTACTGACCAGCCATATTTAGCTGAGCATCATATAAAGCTGTTGGGAAGACTTTTCAAACACCTTAAGGAAAAAGCGTTTTTTTAATAATAATAGTTTATGGTTTTCCATTATGATGGTGCTCCATCATGTTTATCCTCTGTAGCACTACTTGTATTATCTGGTTTTCACATTTGAAACACCTAATGTATCAAGAGCACAGCGCTTGCATTACCAACATTTTTCTCGAAATGCAACCTAACAAATGTTAAACGTGGCAGCCTACTTGTGCTGTAGTTATACACAAACGATACGACTGCAACAAGACAGCATTTCAATAAAATACATCCTCAGTACAGTAAAAATAAGCGTTACCCGAATATATGCCTTAGAGTTCCAACATTAAAAACGTACTGCCTTGAAACTGAAAGACAGTATTGGTGTAATTCATTCAGACTATATGTGTAGCATATAAAGAAATGTTCCATAACATGTAAGAAAATTAAAGCTTGTCACAATTATTGACTATAAACCTCTCAATCAGTGGTGATATCTTTGGCTTGGACTGAATCCCTAAGCAATACCTGGCTGAGTGTGTGGGTGTACTGTAGGCATACATAAGAGTTTATGTGCATCATATTAGCTGTATGTTTGCTGTTTTTGTGGTGTTGTAAAAATACTGACAGATTAAGCACAGTGCAATGTTTCAGTCCACCAGTACAGTACATATCTGAACACTTTATTGGTAAATAAGTGTTTGTCGGGGGAAAAAAAAAAATCTAACTTTCAGAGTTATGATGGCTTAAATATGAAAAAACAAAAAACAAAACATTTTGCACCCATATTTGTGTCACTGGAATGCGCATGTTTTAATTAGCAAATGCACACAATATGAAGTTGGTACTATGAACCAAACTATATTTATTAATGTATCAATATTACATCTTTCCCCCATATTGACTTGAATTTTTGTATTTGTTACATTCCAGAAAGATCTGAAACGATTGCACGGTATCAGAATTTTCTATAAATCTGGATGCACTCAGTGCTTCTAAGGTCCTCTAAGCTGCATTTTGTTATAATGCTGCATGATTTCACTGAACTCTTTTTTTAATAACACTGGATAAGAATTATTTAAAAACAATGAAAAACACATACAAATGTACAAGATAATTTTTTTTACATTTATTTGAAAATTATTATGCTTGGAGAGCAAAGCAGAGATGCTATCCTGTGCACGGTCACCATCTCTATATGGGGTATGTGGAGTAGCGGATCTATAAATAACAGTATTTCCATTGTTTGTCCAGAACCAAAAAAAAAAAAAAAACAAAAAAAAAACAAAACAACAAAACCAAGAAAGAAAACCCTCTCCATCTTGCTGTTTCATCTGTGTTCCTAACAAATAATCCCAGATGCAATCCACAGTCATAAGACAAAACAAAACAAGACCTCTGGTCTAGGATAAGACAACAACCGTCACACAAAACAAACCATGAGCTTGTCGTGCATGACTGTCAAAGTCTGAGCATATCATCCCATTGAGAATCAGCACTATGAATAGCTTCAGTGCATCATCTTTCTATAAATCATGAAATCCCGCTTCGGTGCAGAGGCTTTTGAGTATAATCTTGTACTCATAACCCATCTAATGACACATGAAAATATAAAGACATTATGCATGCACAGATGAATCAGAATTACACTAGGGTGGTAGTCATGAATGGATTAACCATTTATACACCTGTTTAAATGTTTGGTGTGTAGATAACCTAGGTGTGGATTTATTTATTTTTGAAATGCATTTGTAAACATAAATGCAGTGTGTGTCTGTTTCTGTAAAATGTAAATGAGGCATTACATTTTTAAAGTTTACCTGTTGTGCTTTTTTTCCCCTTTTACTTTGGATTCGTTCTAAAAAGTGAGAAATAATCTTTAAAACGTAAATAGTAAAGCAGTGCAGTTGCTGAAAGTTATATTAAAAAAAAAAAAAAAAAAAAGGTGATTCGAGGGTTGTTTAAGAGTTCTTCGAATAAATAAGGCTTGTTTGTTTCCTAAAAGGTTCCTAATTGGAACCCTTTTTGAAAGGGAAAGCCTTTTTTTTGTTGCATGGTTCTACATAGAACCATACAAAGCTACAAACTACACACAAGGTTTCACCAAAAGGGTTATGAACCTGTAATGGTTTAAATTTTCTATTTACATTCCGTTTTTAATTTCTGAATGAGAAAATCAACAAGATGTTTACCTCATTGTTGATGCACTCTTTATCCTTGACCTGCTTGATTGGTGAATAAATTAAGATGAGAAAAAAGGACCATTTATTAGTCAGGCGGTGGCCACACATCGATCAACGCCGCATACACTAGTTATGACCTTCACAAAAACAGGACCTTTGATGGCTCTTTTTGGAAGAGAGAAGTGCATTTTGCATCCCAACACAATGAGGAGATTAGAGAGGTGGACAATTTGCAGATTCCTGCTCTTGGCTGACAGGACTTACACCTCATGTGATCTTTTGCTGTTGTAGCCCATCCTCCTCAAGGACTAATGCTTTATGCATGTTGAGATACTTCTTTGTTTATCACGGTTGTAGAGGGTGATGATTTCAGTTACTATATCCTTCCTGGCAGCTTGAACCAATCTGGCCATTACCCTCTGATCCCTGTTATGAGCAAGCTATTCCCACCTACAGAAGTGTTGGTGGCTCAGTGGTTTTTGCTACATATTGCTGTCAATATTAATGCTTGCGATTCATCTGGAAACTTTAACACATTATTTTGCTTTTTGTTTTTTTTTTTAACGCAAATCACTCATATCCTGTCAGCTTTTCCTCCATTTTTGGACTTCACTGAAAATAGCAGACACAATAACAAGATGTGTAATGTCTCCCCTGAGGCACGGATCATCTCGGTTTTGTTAGCGAAGGCTGGTTCTTGTATTCCTGGGTTTTGTTTTTAGCTATGCGATAAAATGCCTGCTTTAGTTTAGTGTCTAGTTGCACTGATAATAAAAGCTCATTCCTGCACCTGCATCCTGCCTCTCTGCTCGGCTTCTCATGGGACATATATACTGATCCCAACATCCGCTCATATAATTTGGGTGGTATTACTCTGCAGGCTTTCTGGCAAGCTGTTTGTTTACATTTACTTTGTAGGAGGCATTACTTTGCACATTACACTACATGTATGTTACACTGTTCTTTATGTACTAATTCAGTCTGCAGTTAAGTGTGAATGTTTTGGGCGGTGTTAAGTGCTCCCAGAGACTTTTCCAATTCAGAAATCATGAAAAAGAAGATGAAAAAACACGCAATTCCTCTTACAAGTTTGTAATACATGTTTTTGTTCCAAGATCACACATATATTGGTTTCATCTTCCAAAACATACAAGCAAATGCTACCATTTTAACTTGTGTTTAATCGTGATTCATCACAGCCCATTATTGCAATTAACTTTTTTTTTTATTTTTTTTATTAAATCGACACCACTGTTTTTCCCCATTCTGTGAAAACTCTTGATCGTGTGAAAATTCCAAGAGATAATACAGTTTCCGAAATACTCAAACTGGTACCAATCCAAATCCATGCCACGATCAAATTCAGAGACCACACTTTTCCTTCCTGCTAATGTCTGACATGACATTAACCAAAGCACTTGACCTGCATCTGCGTGATTTTTTGCATTGCACTGCTGCCACAGAATTGACCAATTAGAAGAGGGAAGGTTATTATAACACCAAAAGGATGGCTATATCTGGAATAAGATGCTATATCTGGAAAAGCATGTGTGTGATTGACAGGTGTCCATACTTTTAGCCATACAGTGCATATATACATATGTACAAAATGTCCTTCCTAAATATATATGTATATGTGTGTGTGTGTGTGTGTGTGTGTGTATATATTACCACCCACATAGTAGCAAAATGTAGTAGATTTTCCTCTGTTCTGTTTACTCCCTGATGATTTGTCCTTTTCTCAAATCCCATGACTGCACACGTCAGAGAATCATATAAATACAAATTACTTTTCCCATCTAGGCTGAATTATGTATATTGAGCTAAACAGCTGCCCTGCCATGGAAATTTTCCCTCACTGCCCTACTGTTATAAAATCCTCCTGCAGATTTGGAAGGATGAGCTTCTGCCAATGAGGTCAAAGCCAGTGAAGGGAAACCACAGGTCACCCACCACCAGTGATGTGATATACGGTATATGCAATTCAATTCACATGGGGGAGGGCAAAAAACCCCCCCCAAAAAACAAAAAAAACCCACAGACTGAAAATTAGGGGCTTTAAGGGGGGGGTGGGGGGTGGGGGGGGGTGGGGGGGGGGGGTGTTGTACCATACTCATCATTTTTCTTCAAAACTAATCAAAGATCAGCCACTAAAATACTAGAGTCCGAAAACAGGATTTATAAAAAAAAAATTTTTTTTCCAGGACGCAAACAACTTTGTGGTACTTTGTGGCCCTTATGAAGCTCTATTTTCTTATCTGCAAAGTCCGGAGTAATTTAGGTATCCTAAAAGGTTAATCGTTTGTAAAATGAGACTCTGTGCTAAATAAGAATCTAATATTATTACAATCTAGTATCGAGTATTTTTATATTTTAATCCATTGAAATTGGAAACCTATGGCACATATTCCATATACCAAAAATCGAGTGTTCTCTTCCAGGATAACTCTTTTTTTTTTTTTTTTTTTTAATTAAAACTCTTTTAAGGAATGGTGCTCATGCCTCCAAAACAGATGAAGAAACATGTCAAATCTGTGCTTAGGTGCAATGAAGATGTTCTGGCAGCTCATGGTGGCTTAACACCTTACAAACATTCTTCTGCTGTTTCTTTCCCTTAAGCTCTCAGCCATCTATAGATATTTCTAAGAAATTTAATAGGTCATAAAATCCAAAACATACCAGACAGGATGAGGAGTGTGGAGGAAGAGTGGTAGCTCAACTTTGTTCTTATATTTGATTTAGTCAAACTTTTAACTTTAAGTTTAAAAAGCAACTACTGTACAAACAAATGCATGGGGCTTCAATACGCTGCAACATTTCAACATTTAGCCCAAAAGGTGCTCAACTCAGAGAAATCAATTACAAAATTGTCATCTATTCACACAAATGTCATCATCCGTGATTTCTGTTGTACTACTGTGTTCCCTTTGTGCTTTTTTCTTAAAAGTCCGACAGCTGTGCATTTGTGAAAATTGGACAACTACAAGTGAGTTATTTGTATTACCTGTGACTGCGGTAAATATTGAGAAGCAGAATGACAGCAGCCAGGCAGTAGCAGGCCACGTACGGGCTTTTACACATGTGCGTCAGACCTCGTGTCCTGTGTTCCCATCTGGCAACCTAAAACATGTAAGTGCAGAGATCAGTGATCCTGAATGGGTTCTGTAGCTTTAAGGTCATAGCAGGGTATTGAGTCCTGCCTTAAACATTACCTGAAATAATAAAGATTATTACTATTAATATGTGAATGCATTCATGCATGTAATTCAAAGAGTGCATGCATTTTTAACTAGCTTTGTGGGGTTTAGGTGAAAGCTAAAGCTATTAACTTTGCCTTTCCATACTGATTACTATACACCACCACACAACCTTTGCAATCTTTTTACACAGTCTCCAGAATATCTATTTTTACTTTAATAAACATGTATATTTCAAATAACTAGCTTATCACCAGCAAAACAAGTATTTTAGTTTATTTGGGACAGTTTAGGCCTTGTGGAATTAACGCACACAGGTTTACTTTTTTACATTTATCATCATTTATGGCATTGGTCAGACAAGCTTATCCAGAGCGACTTGCATTCATCTAAATTATACAACTAAGGGCAACTAATTATACAACTACTGTAATGTCTTAACCACTGAGGTACCACTGGCAATTAATGCTCACATGTTAATGCTAATGCCGCTTCCAATCAAGGCCATTTATTCTTATTAAGATTACCATTACAGAATAACATTTGATTAACATTTATTTCTAATGTTATTAATATTAGAGAAAACTGGACTTGCTTGTGTGAGAAAGGAGAGCAATGGGTTTAATTTATGCCAAGTTTCATGTTTGCCAATCCTGATAATCCAATTCTGAGATTCTGCCATTAAATCTGCACTTGGCTTCTGGTTTTCCAATCCTGTGTAAAATAATAATAATTCCTAACTAAATTACAACACGTCAGACCTTGAAAACCATAAAAATCCTTTTTTCCCCCCACAAACCTTTTCAATTAGCCCAAAAATGAACAAGTAATTTCCCTACCATTCTGTCATGACGGTATTCAAATCCTGTTCATTTCATTAATGTGCCTTAATGGACTGCACAGTCTATACTCCTTGCACAAAAATCATTGGCAGTAATTAGCTTTCTAAATCAAAACAAATCCAGTTCAAAACACTCACCATAATTAACATTAATTTGGGCCAAAAGTATCAACTAGCAGCCGAATGGGGTTTGGACAGTGTATTTGATTGTGCAGGGGTTTGAGTGTGTGTAATGTTTGTGAGAGGGGTGTGCATGTGTGCGCGTTTTCAGCCCTTGTTATAACTTGATTAATGCATGCTGGGGCTCTGAGGGTCTCGGAGGGTTGGGGAAGAGAACATGTTGCAATTGGATGTATGACAAACCTCTGGCCTGTTATCTAATTTTCGATTATCATTTCTATCGCCGTTTCTGTCTATATAAAAGCCCATCATTTGAAACTAAACCTTGACAAAACTGAACTGATATACCTACCAGCTAAGAACTCCCTCTGCTGGATGTGAGTAACACACATTTCACAAGGATTTCTGTGTACGGCAATTCATCATCAGAAGAACTGGACCGTTCCTGGGCTCACAAACCCTACTCACATTCTCCTACAAGCAAAATATCCTTAAACTTGACTTCACTATAACTCTCTACAGGCTAATTTTCCTTCATGTGATTAAATGTCCTCTACACAGTGTTCAGAATATTGCTGGTTCTTTTCTAAAGATGGACTCATTATCAATTTCTCATCATCTGTGTACGTACCCTGGTTCAGCACGACACACCCATATACCAACAAGATCTTCATCCTCAGGGTGAATGGCATGGAAAGGTAAGGAATCCTTGCGCTTCAGCAGTAGAATCAACTTCACGCTTTCGCACTAAACAGCCCCATGTCTTTATTCTTGCCACAAAAAAAATCCACATCCTCAGACTGTATGTACACCACCACGTTACTTTTCTCTGCACGTATTTTTGCAATGATTTTCATTTTGCATCGTGCAATGGAGTTTCTGTATTTTTTCACTTCATTAATATAAGATCAGTTAGAATGAAAACTGTACACTAAGGATTTTTCAGATAGATTGTCAGATTTTCATATAATATATAAAATATGACGAGAAAATCATCTACATAGTATGTGTGTACTGTATATATAATGTGTCATAGGCCAGCCTGCTACATTAGGAGGAGTACAAAGTATTATGGTCTAATGAGGTGCAGGAATAAGTGTGAACACTTTGTTAAATGTAAAGGTCAGGTGGTGACTGATGAGCATGACTTAAGTCCTCCATTTATTGTGCTTATTTGAGTGGAAAACAGGAAGGGAAACACTATGTTCTTTGGTTACAAAGTGGGAACAAGTATCAGGGCCCTGGCGTTTTCCCCCAGGATTGCTCTGGAACTGGACAGATTCATCTCTTATCTAAATATGTTCCTCTGCACCGGCAAAAGCATCATTTCCCTTTTTTGTAAATGCTAGGCCAGAAGCACATTCAGTAAAGGGATCAAACAAAGTATATTTCTTGCGTTAGCATGTTAACAGAATGCCAATTTAGCTACATTAGGCATAAATTATAGCATCTCTGTTGTACGAAAACCACATTTGCAATATGGTAACTAAAAAGAAATCCATGTCAATCAATTTACTAATAGAATTACTTAAACTAACCACCTTATTTACATAATAGTAAGCATCATCAATGCTGATATGGCTGAATAGTATTTTCAGTAAAGCTGGGAAATACCATGGACATATAAAGTATATACACTCCTGTTAAAATTAAAAAATAAAAAAGGGTTTCAAGATGAACAGACAGATTTCTCAGTCAGAAGGGTCTTCTGGTAGATTATATAAGACTTGGAGAGGTGCATGGAGATGCCCAGGGAGCTGCAGCACAGACATCCTGAAGTGACATGCCTCACAATAGAGTCAATGAGCCTGTCACAATACGACTAACCTCTAACCCATTAACTGGCTATTAAGTGGCTATGACCTGGTGACACTTGTGGCACACTATGAAGCCAATCAGCAAATGTGTAACCTTGAGGCACAAGCTTAGGTTGTTTGGTTTGGTTACAAGGTCACCCTGGAACCATCCAGTTGGCAGTGCATGCAAGGCAAGCTTATCATCAAGGCATGCAGTTCTCACAGCCCTTTCCTGATACACTGTCTACACTTATACTTCTTCCACACTAGCATTTTATCTGGATCTATACAGAGGTGTTAAAGGACCACAAGAAAAGGATACATAATGTGTGAGGAAGGTGGACAGAACCTGGATGGCCATTTATTTGGTGAAGGCCTATCAGAACCCATCATCTGAGAATGGCTGTACTCTGATGCTTCTGGTCCCCAAATGTGACGAGCTGTTGTGGCTACTAAAGGATGCCATGTGACCAATCGATTAGCTGCCCTTGCTTTTGTTCCAGGTGCCTGTGCTTCTCCTATTAGGGATCCTTTGGCCATAGAGCTAATGAGCAGCCTTGGTATGCATGATACTTTTCACAGGGTTGTCCGGACATGTCCATTAGCACAAAAATTAAATAAATGAGAATTAATTGGCATCATGTGCATATATCCACCCATTAAAGTGCTTTGGTGACACTGGCAGGTATACAGCCAGGACAAATCACTTGTAAGGGCATACTCACAGTAGGTTTAATTACCCCTTCCATGCTGGTCTGTGCTTTCATTCTGCTCCCAAGTGCACTTACATCATCACAGTGCAACTTTTTGCGTTAAAGAAAAGCACATTTGCTTAGCATGATGGAGGCTGTTTTTCATTGTGGATTGTACTGCTTATATCATTAGCTCAATCCACATTCATCAGTAAGGTGAGAGACATTATAAACCCTAATATTCTCCAGTAAATTGAAAAGTGCATGATAGCATTCGAGTTCCAAGGTTTGGTGCGATTAGAGATCACATTGTATATGAGCCCAACAGAGCCGCTCCCAGAGGCACCCCTTCCTAGTAGCCAAAGTGACCTGCCCCCAAAGTGCAGTACGCAGCAATCACAGTCTATTGAACTGGCCTTTGGCGGTCAAATGCTCTCATGAGCAGTCTGGATCGCCTAAGATGAATAGGAGACGACATATGCAAATTGCAGGTTTAATTTTGTCTTATCTAGATCTGTTAAACGACTTGGCACCTTTTGTTTGAACCCACCCATTTTTCAGGTGATCAGAAATACTGGAACAAATAAACAAACGAGAGTTGGTACTTGCCTGTTTTTAACCCATTAACTGCCAAATTTTTCTTCTGAAAATTTATGTATTTCTATTAATTTACATCCAAATAGTAACAAAAACATCTACTTTCAAGAAATATGACTGTTAGTTTTTCTGAAATTTCAATTTTTAGTCAAAGTCCCAAATGGGGATCATGGCACATGCCATCTATTTTTTATCCCATTCAATATATGATCCCAAAATGGGGACCACGGAAGCTAATGGGTTAAGGCCAAAGTATGGAGAAAGAAAGGCTCTGCTCATGATCCAAAAACATACAACTTCATTTGGCAGAGCATGGGGGAGGTAGTTACATGGCTGCTTCTGGAACAGGCTGGACCATCTCTAAATGGAGAAAACATGGAGCAGTGGTAAATCTACCCAGGAGGGGCAGTCCTAGCAAACTTACTCCAACAGCACACAGAAAACTCATCCGAGAAGACAGAAGACCCCAGCAGACCGTCTAATTAAATGATTGAAAAAGACATGTTGAGGTGAGTTTAACAGGTGTCATTCTTTCAGGGGATGTGTGCCAACCAATACCAGAGCTGTCTCCAGCACCCAACAGAAAACAGCAAAGCATGGACAAGAACAAGATGGGAAATGATCTCCAAAGGAATCTACCTGCAGTAGAGGAGTGTCCAACAAGGTCCCTAGTCTTTGCAATATTATTTTCCCGTGACTAAAAACTCTGTGAATTGTCTTTAGGTGTGACAGGGTGTCAGCCTTAAAAATTTCAAGTTCTTAAATCCAACACCAAATTATGCCACACTGTGTCACAGCAACGCTAAAATAATATTGCTAGGGTACACTTTAAGAAGAAAATTAAAATAATAACATTTTGAAGTAATGCATACGTTAAGTTTCATAGTAACTAATTACTTTTATAGGCAGTAAATGATAAAGAAATTTGAATACTTTTGAAAGAAGTAACTACCAGGGGTGTAGTGGAATGTAAACACATGCAAATGCCACTTACATGCCTTTTAAATTACAAAACAGCATTTATTCAGCTTTTTGTGATTATTGTTTCATTATGCAGTTAAAAAACTTTTGAGTCAAAAAAAACAAAAAACAAACAAACAAACAAAAAAAAAACATACCACACTGTTCACAGCATTATGCCTACAATAGCACATCACACTGCTTGTTACAAAAAACTGGCCCACAATCCACCCACTCCAGCTCCTGACATCCAAATCACACCCTGCTGGAGTGGAGCTCAGCGCTGTCTCCTTCAATATCATACCATCATAACCCACTTGATTTTTTTCCCAAAATCTCTCCGTAAACGCGACAGCATATGGGTCTTGGGTAATTCTCTACACTACGACAAGAGGTATTTGAGGTGAAATTTATACCCAAACCAATGGTAACAACAAGCTTTATAGGGTTCTGATATTAATGATCAGCCATCATAAAGCACACACTAACACAAGCAGCCATGTCTCAAATGGCCACAATCGTACTTCAACATTCATTTAAAGAATTCCACTTCAGTTTTCAGACATTCGCTTCTGAGTTAGCTAATATTTTATGTGTATTTACAAAGCTGACTGTTGAGTAGAATTAGCTGTGTGATGCCTTGGTGACCTACACATACTGCAAGAGTCTGTTTTTACCTTCTTTGTGTAAATGAGCTGAAATTATGACACCTTCACCAGTAGCACACATAAAGCTTAAAAACTGGTAACGAACTCACCAGATCATGCATTGTGCAGAGGGACAGGACAAGAGATAGTACTTAATGTATGAGGGACAAGACAGGAGAAACGCTGTATGGAATGACTATATAGCTAATTGCCATACAGATAATGCAAACTGATGCTGCGAGATGTAAATAAAGCTTGAATAACGCTTTGAAGAACGTTGATCATTGACAGTAATATGTAAACAAGGGCTCCCTCTTCCTTACAAACCCCAATTGAACCACTGGTTATTATTGAGTAATGTAGCCTATTGGTTGATGCTGTTTGCAATATAGTTAGCTGGCTAAAAGACATAGCATTAAATAAGCAACCTATTTGAATCAATGCAAAGTGTATCATTTGGGAATTTATTTCCATTTGTGCTAGCAGGACATGAATTTATCCATTTACACCCTGGATGCACTTTGTGTACAGAGAGGGAGGCAGACAAAGAGGAACAGAGACACAAGGATAGTATGGGTGATGACGAGTTTTACATTTATATTTGAATTTGTATTAAGGAAGCAGAGGTAAGGTCAGAATGACAGACCGCAGGCTGTTAGAAAGGAGAATGCACTTAAAAGGTGAATGCAATCATACCAGATATTTTGCCAAATAGTACCATTTCAGTCTGCTGAAGCACACACCTGTGCTTTGTGGGGTTTTCTTTATGCCCTGGAGTAAAAGTTGCCAAGTATTAAGCCAACCACAGAACATGCAGGCTGTATTCTCATCTCTAAGCCTTACAAGTTTCAACTTATTCATTTTTAGCACCAAAAATATACCGGATATTGCCTGTCCTCTTGCTCATGTTGACTCTGTGAATGAAATCTAATCTGAATTCAATAAAGCAGTCATAATTTTAACAAATAAAATTACTCAGCCTTCAGTACACATGGATTTTAATATTGCTCAATTTCCCCACCAGGTAAAACGCCTTAAAGTTTGAGTGAAAACAAAGGGGGCGCCTACTATGAAAGTTAATATGAAAATGGAAAAAGGCATACATTAGGCACCAAGTGAACATTCAGGCAGTGTGATGCTGGAAGACCTTGCATCCTGACATTTTAACATGTACCATCTACCTTGTACCGTCTACTAAACATTGCTGCAGACCAATTACACCCCTTCATGGCAACGCTATACCCTAATGTCAGTAGCCTCTTTCAGCAGAACAATGCTCCCTCTCAAGACAAACACAAGAACACGATAGATTCCCCAGATCTAAATCCAATAGATCATTTGTGGGATGTGCTGAACCAACAAGTCTGATCCATGGAAGCAACACCTTCCTAGCAACTTACAGGACTTAAAAGATCTGCTGCTAACATCTTAGTGCTATATACCACTGTATGCTTTCAAAGGTCTTGTGGAGTTCATGCCTTGATGGGTTAAAGCTGTTTTGATGACACGGGGGGGCTGTACAATATTAGGCAGGTGGTTTTAATGGCATTGTGTATCTAAAATGTAACAATGAGCTTTTATGACAAGTGGGGCATTTGGTAGCTCAGGGGGTTAAACCTTGGGCTACTGATCGGAAGGACGGGAGTTCAAATCCAAGCACCACCAAGCTGGGCCCTTGAGCAAGGCCCTTAACCTCAACTGCTCAGATGTATAAATGAGACGAAAATGTAAGTCACTCTGGATAAGGGCGTCTGCCAAATGACTGCACTCTAAGTGGGTTGTTTGTTTTAAACAGTAAACTAAACACCTGAACACCAGGCTTATATTCATTATACATATGTAGGCAGAAAGAAAGTTCTGTATAATTCAGTAGTTTGCAAAAACTAACCATCTATTACTGGTAAATTGAAACGGCAAATTATATGCTTATACTTTGACATTTAAAAACAGAAAACACATGGTAAATTCAAAACTTTCCTCATTTCACATTCAATATGCAGCACACAAGTAGTGAATCCCATCTACACAACTACTCTCTGCCAAAGTGCTGAGCTCACCACGTTCCAGAATAACGGGTTGAAGACTATGGCGATGACAGCCATGCAGAAGCTGGGTTCTCTCAGGTCAATATGCTTCATTACCTCGTACAGCACAGACATGTCTGCCTGAAATAAGTAAGAAAAAGAAAGAAAGATCAGTCCTCAAGTGAGACGTGTCACAAAGCAGCTGCGTACAATCATTGTTATTTTACATCCAATTTAGTTACAGCAACAAACATGATTTTTAGGCCTGTGACACTGGCTTTATGTTTTTGGGTTCTCTGATCTGTACATTTGTCGAAGATTCTTTTAAGCACAATATCTCAAAAATGAGTGGTTGAAAGTCTGTAGCATGCACAATGTTCAGTCATAATGTAAAAAAAACCACTGACAGGTGAAGTGAAGAACACTGAATATCTCATTACAGTGGCATCTGTCAGTGAACGGGATATATTAGGCAGCAACTGAACGGTCAGTTGTCAAAGTTGATGTGTTGGAAGCAGGAAAAATGGGCAAGCGATCTGAGCCACTTTGACAAAGGCCAAATTGTGATGGCTAGACAACGGGATCAGCACGTCTCCAAAATGGCGCTTCTTATGGGCTGTACCACATGCAGGGGTTAGTACTTACCAAAAGGTGGTACAAGAAAAGACAACTAGTGAATTGGCAATAGAGTCATGGGTGCCCAAGGCACATTAACGCACCTTACCTGAGAAGTGAAGGCTAGCCTGTCTGGTCTGATCCCACAGATGAACTACTGAAGCACAAACTGTTGAAAGAGTTCATGCTGGCTACTGTAGAAAGATGTCAGGACATACAGTGCATTGCAGCTTGTTGTGTATGTGGCTGCCACAACTTACAGGATTTAAAGGATCTACTGATAACGTCTTGGTTCCAGATACCACAGCACACCTTCAGAGGTCTTATGGCGTCCATGCCTTGACAAGTCAGAGCTGTTTCGGTGGCCCAAAGGGGACCTGATCAGTGCATGTGGAATTATCCACCAGCAGATGAACTGATTCAGCTTTGGAATTGATCCAAGCACAGTCAGAATCACAGCAAAATCAAATGCCTTGTTTTTCCTTCAATGGCTTCCTTCTTGTTAGAATTATGTTTTAAGGGTATTTTAAAGCAGGGGTCCCCAACCACTGGGCCGGTACCGGACCGCGGGTCTTTTGCTACCGGGCCGCGAAACAATAATAACCTTCTTGAAATTTTTAGTTATTTTATTTTCATTAGTTTCCTGGGTATCTTATTTTGAAAAATTCCACACTCATCGCACCACAGCCCCCCCGGTCCGTCCTTTTACATTGCAGCCCCCCCGGGCGGTCCTTTTACATTGCCCCCCCCCCCCCCCCCCCCCCCGGTCCATGAAAAACTTGCCCTACGTGAAAGTGCGTCTGCGGTACAAAAAAGGTTGAGGACCACTGTTTTAAAGTATACAAATTTAGTAATAAGGAGGACTGGACTTGTTGGCAGCAGAGGTATCCCTACAACTCCACTGGTGTCGAGTTTGACATGTTTTTAAGGGAGTACAAAGAAAATGTCCCCAAAATGCTCCAAAATTAAACTTGATGGATAGCAATTGTGGGCTTATTGGCTTACTCATCCACATGTTGTGGATAAACAGCTCTAGATATTTAGTGAAAAACAGCACATGACCTAGCATTTCTAAAAACACCTAAACCAGGGGTTCTTATTGTACTCTCAGACCAAAGGCGTGGAGAGGATCTCAGTTCTGCCCAGCTGCCCTGACAATGACGCTGTCAAATTCCATGGACTCTCAGTGATGTAGATGAAAAAGGCAGCTACAAAATTCGCTCAGAATGATTTGTTTAACAAACCTTTTATTTATTTATTTATTTATTTAAAATTTTTTATTTTATTTTATTTTTTTTTAAAATGGGCCGCAGACAGACATGCCAATTGCTAACTTTGTGCCAAGTGACCACAATTAGGGTACAAGATCACCTCATGAATGTGAAGGAAAGAAACCAACAGAGGTTGGAAAATAATGATTCCATGTTTGGTGAGAATATAAATTAATTAAAAGCCAATTATGCGGTGTGATCTTTATGTTGATCCTAAGTCATCATTAGTTTATAGAACACGTTCACCAGGCGTGGTCTTTCGGGAAGATTAAACATATCTAGGTTCATTTGAAACATTCCGTATTATTCACTATTAAACGCTCACTGTCAACTTCTAAATTCAAAACATGTGAAGAGGAAAACACCACTAACAGTTATCTGATTCAGATAAGTCCAAAACATTGAGGGCCGTATGAATCCGTGTGTCACTCGTTTTTTCGTTTCTCAGCTGACGATCAAAAATCAAAAAACAGAAACATGTTATTTGATTTTCAATCGGATAATAAAAACGAAAAAGGCCGTGTGTTTCATTATTTCACTTTTAGACTCGGATCAAAAATACGTAACGGAAAAACGGGCTGCAGGAACGAATTTGGATTTAATGTTTAATTTGTCGGGTTTACGAGACCCGGTTTAATCGTCAACTGAAAAACGAAAGAACACATGATATACAGATTGAAAAGACTCGGTGCATATTCAAAACTGTGGCCTTGATCATCACAAGAAAACCCAATTCACTGAGATTTTAGAATTTATTCACCTCAGAAGACTGCAGTAAATAGGCCAGGTCTGGCTCAAAGACGGTGATTTTGATGTGCTAGATGTCCTGCAGGTGAGAGTCACTTCGTCTTGTCCTCACGCGGTCCTTGCTAAGGTTTATAATGGAGAATGTCTTCTCGCACAAGTATGTCGAGCCAAACAAGCTCAGCATTTACTTAGTAAATGTTCGAATCTCTTGGAACCTGCCTTTATCCAACTGGCGGTAAAAGTTGACAAGAGGGAGCTGTTGGTACCGACTGCGACACTCGGCGTCACACTGCAGCTCAATGAGCTCCAGCTACAGGTGGTCTGGAGCATTATCAGGAACTGCTGTCAACTTGCCTTTTTTTTTTATTTTTTTTTTTAGGTACAGTCACCATGTTTGAAATGGGCTGGAAAGGTGCACACAAGGGTCACGCGGTGAGAGTGCGGCCACAGGTCTGCTGCGATCTTCTGCTGAAATATTAAATAGGTTTTTTGTATGCGTGTATTTTATATTATTGATATCATCGCAGAGGCTCCGGGCCGGTGGAAATTTGAACACGGGCCGCACTTTGGACATGCCTGCTGTACACAAACAGGGACGCATCATACATATTGGGGAATCCCACCACTGTAATGGTGAATTTCTCCTACACTGTTCTTGGGAACGTTTTAAACGTTATCTAAATTTACACAGTTGCTTCTCTGTTCTTCTTCAGAGCAAAGATTTCCATTTGGTTGCCACCGAACTGCTTCATAGTTCATTACCATGAAGTTGCCCGGACTTTGGCATTACTCTGACACCAGGGTTCATGCCTCAGCTCACCGCCAAGACACGCTGGGTGTTTCTCAGGGCGTTTCTCAGGGTCAAGGGTACTTCCTTGGTAGGATGGGTCCTTACAAGTCGGACCCTTCCAAGGCAAGGTAAGACTCTTTCTTAGCATTCAGAGAATACATATTGAGGCTGTCTAGTGAGTGTGCAAGTGTACAGCTTCTTCTGTTGAGTTTACTGGCAGCTTGAAGTCTTGATACTTTACTGCCATCTGCTGGACTGACGTGTGAATACTTTTGGAAATATGACTGCTTTGACAGAAGGACAGAAAGGAAGTAAGGGATAAAGACAGACAGAAAGACAGGAAGGAAGGAGGGAAGAGACAAAAAGAAAGACTGGAAGGAAGGAAAACAGAAAGACAGACAGAAAAGACAGGAAGGAAGGGAGAAAGAGAGAAAGAAAGAAATAAAGAGAGAAAGACAGGAAGGAAGGGAGAAAGAGAGAAAGAAAGAAATAAAGAGAGAAAGACAGGAAGGAAGGGAGAAAGGAAGGAAGGAAGGAAGGAAGGAAGGAAGGAAAGGCAGCTGTCATAATAAATTCAGGGATTTAAAGTGTAAGGATTAAACCCATTCAGTTCAAGTGACCGAACAGCTTTGTAAATGTTGGGCTGTGTGAAGATCCAATGTCTTACAGACTACAGATGACTACTATCTGTTGCTTTAAGGACCATCTTTTGTTTATTTAAAGAGTGAATCAGACATCCTCCCCTGTCTCATCACTCCACCGGCACAAGCATAAACAAGCATGAGACATATTCAAGCCAAAACCAGTGAAACATGGAAAGCGAGGTCATTTTATATAAGCAGAGTAGCAGCATTTATGTTACTGTTATTATTATTATTATTGTTGTTGCTACAATTATTAACAACTACAATAATAATAATAATAACAATAATAATAATAATAATTCTGTTTCTAGGCCACACGTGATGAATAGCTCGACATAAATATGCCAGCCCCAACCTCCTGGAGTCTTCGGACATGTTTTAACGAAGCTGTGTGTGTGTGTACCTTGCTCAAGTCCACTTTACTGAGTCCTCCACAGCAGTCTGGATTATTGGTGATCTCAGCAGAACTCATGAAAAGCCCTGACTTTCATTGTAGCTCTCAGCACAGATCAACACGGTCTCCTCCCTCAGACTGCAGCTGTGGAAATGTACAGAATCATTTCATTTACTTGGCAAGTGCTGTTTCCAATAGGTTCATGACCCTTTAACTTTAACCTAATGCTGATGGGAATTCTGGGTAATGGAGTTCAACGCGGAACTGAAAGACTGCAAAACGCTACACCGCATAGTCACACACGTCAGCGTAGCCGCCATCTTATGAGTGTCCTGGAGTAGCTCGCCGGGTTGGTCAGCAATGCCACAAAAGTGAATCGTATGGAGTTATTATTACCGTATTATTATTCATTTTTATTTTAAAAAATAATAAGAAGAAAGCAAGAACTGCAGGAGTGCTCGGTAAGAGCATCCACCCTGCTTCCATGTGTATAAACTGCCATTCAGACAACATACCGTTTAATTTCAGCCCCAAAATGAACACCGATACACTCTCAGGTCAGTGCGAATTTTGTCTTGGAGTTTAAAGCGTTCCCAGACCTGTGCCAGGTCAAAATCACTACAATCATGACCGATACGCTTGCTTAATATTAATTCTTGTATCAAAAATAAAACTGAAGTTTACTCCTGGATGCTCCGTGGACATTTCTGAAGTATTTAAAGTTAGGTTTGGCTGTTGTTGCCTGACCAGCTGAGAAGAGCTGCGCGTCTGTTCTCATTGGATGAGACAGTTTTATACAGTGGTGACCATGCTGATGGAAGAAATGTCAAAATAAATCGGGCTTAAGAGGAATATTGGCATCCTCCTGTTTGGAGCTTACTCTCTAGCAGGATAATAGCTCATTAAACCGATACTAAACTGATCAGATTGAGAAAAATAATAAATAATTCATAAGTTCTTTGCAAACCGGACTGTGCTTGCTTTTTTTTTTTTTTTTTTTTTTTTTTAAGAAAGCAGGTTAGCCGATTATTTCGAGCGTAAAACAGTCCCGTCCGCTTCAGCGTTTCAGTTCCGTTCATTCTAAATCAGTGTATTTACACGGAGCTAATTGTTATTCTGTTAAAACACTGAGCATATTTTTCTACTGTCTATTAATTGCAGACGGCAATCACTGCAATTTTACAAGCCTTTAGTCGTGCACGAACTATTGAATACGGCGTTCTCCAGTCCTATTTCTATTATTTACAAACGGGGATCAACAGAACGCTGGACACTCACAATATGGCGGCCGGAGTGTACGTGTTGTAGCCAACGCTAATCCAGAAGCTGTTTACTTCCGGTGTCACGCATCAACCGCCTTCCCCGTTAAATTGGCGGTGTTCCGGAAATTCACTCCCCCATGTTCCTCCTGTCGCGTGCAGATTCGAATCATGCGGCGGAGTATTAGGGCCACATTAAGAAAAAATATATATTATTGTTCATTTCGTGATTAAACTCGAAATACTAAAAATGAAAAATAAAAAAAGTCGACAGGTGGAGATGCCTGTTGGCTGCTGCGCTCTGTACGAAATGCCTCGTGTGGATGAGCTAGTGTGAAATCAAATCGGACTTCAGAATCGGTTTAACAAGGAAATTATTTCTCTGTTAGCACATAAACACAGTGTTAGTATTATTATTAGTAGTATTTACACTACTAACAATATTTAGTATTACTTATAAATAGTATTTATACTACTGACAGTATTTACTATTCCTTATAAATAGTATTTATACTACGAACAATATTTAGTATTACTTATAAATAGTATTTATACCACCAACAGTATTTAGTATTACTTCTAAATGGTATTTATACTACTGACAGTATTTAGTGTTCCTTATAAATAGTATTTATACTACTAACTTTATTTAGTATTCCTTATAAATAGTATTTATACTACTAACAGTATTTACTATTCCTTATAAACAGTATTTATACTACTAACTTTATTTAGTATTCCTTATAAATAGTATTTATACTACTAATGGTATTTAGTATTCCTTATAAATAGTATTTATACTACT
>JAQMCW010003021.1:0-10878 GCA_030068335.1 Chrysichthys cranchii
AATCATCTGTTTATTTCATTTAGGTTTATTTTTCTATAATTAAGGTGATTTTAATTTTATTCTGTTTTATTGCCACATAAACCCATAATACACTTGTTTCTGAGGGCTGAAACACAATAATTGTATTTACGTATATTCATTTCAGTGGGGAAAACTGATTCGGGTGGCGAACAATTCAGTTCACAAACAGTCTCAGAAAGAAATATGTCCATGAGTCGAGGTCCCGCTGTACGTCTAAAAATAGGGATAACAGCCTTCTGTTTGTTATATAATAAGCCCACAATGAGAAATGTTAGATAAGGGTTCTGTTATTCAAGATCTTTTTTACTTACTAAGATATCACTTTTTGCAGCGTGTTTGTTATTTCACTGGATGTGCTGAGCAACCAGACGTGTGAGAGTCTATCACGGGGTAAACAACACAGGCTCGGAGAAAGAACAAAAAAAAGAAACCCCCAAAAAAACCCAGAGTACATGGATGGAAAAAGCAGCACAGACAAATGAGGGAGCAATAGACTCTCTAAGGACCCGACGCTGAACAGAATAATAATAAAAAAAATATATATAAAAAAAAAACAGAGGGAAGAAAAAAACTTAGGAATACAGCAAAATCTATATTTTTATAAAGGATGCATCTTATAAGGTCTGAATCGTTGCTTCTGTACGCACAATCTCATCATTATTACAGAAAAGTCATTTAAACAAAATATCATTATACATATCGATGAAACATGAAGCATTAAAACAGTTTGAACCTTTCATTAGCTATGAGCTATGAAGCCAGTCTGAGAATAATACCCAGCATGAGTTAAAAATACACTAAAAATACAGATTTTTGTAACACACTCATTGTTCATTTGCATTTAATATTTTACTCTGGCACAGATCCTTGAATAACATTGCTTTTTTTTTATTGTTTCTTTTTGTCCTTGAGTTATCTAGAGTGAACAGTCTGATCCTTGTTTGTGCATGAACAAAGAGAGCTGAGTCATGCTTTACGCCATAGACCATCACTATATACCTGGCAGCCTGAAAATACTGTAGATGTTTCTTCCATCTGCTTCAAGTGGATATTAAATCATTCATGAGTTGGCCCTTCTGCTTTACACCCTTTTGCCAGACTTCTCCAGAATATTACCATCACTGTTACTGACTCTCCGAGCAGGTCCGGGATAATTACTTGGATAGTGTGTACACTTTAATCCATCAGAAATGGCTTACGGAGAAGAGAAACTCAGCGGGTACATTATGCACAGGGAAACTCATCTTCACCGCAACTCGTGGTAGCCGTGGTGCGTCCCAAAGCTTCAAATAACATGCTTACACTTGCAGTTGAACAAGTCACTCTAACATAAGGTACAGTAAGCAGCTTAAAATGCGATCCAGTCGAAGTGCAGTTGACAGCAGTTGATAGATGACAACACGTTACTTAGGGCTCTTCGGTCTGCCTGATGCGTTTTACTTCACGGAATGAACCCTCGTAGACACATCCTGTCTCTTTCTTGTCACTCCGAGACAGTATGAGGCTGCGTTACTGTAGATCTATTTTTCAGTGAAAGAGTCAGTTGGATTTTTTTTAAATGCTCAAAATCCCATGCATATTAGTTGACTGACACACAGTTCTAGGCTATCTCATAACAAACACATTATCGTAAACTCCCCCCCCCTTGACACGAGCTGTAGCTCAATATCGAACCTGACAACTCGAGATGATAAAGATTGTTTTTTTATTTTTTTTTTAGAAAAAATATGGTTTATTGTGCATTTCTGTTGTGTCTTTTGTAAAAACAACAACAACAACAACAACAACAACAACAAAAAAAAAAACCCAGCCTACACATGGGCATCTGTTTAACATATAGTTTATTTGAACCCGGCACTCTGGTTAACACGTTATGTGTGAATTTTTCACTTTTCATTTTCACTGAGCAAGAAGAATAAAATGAATAACTAAAGCCAAAATAACTAAAATTCAGGGGCTCTAGCTCCCAAGTTGAGCTGCTGGCTGAATCTTAAATGCCTTCATCTTGGCCAAATAGTATGAGGCCAATGTAGTACACTACAGTATATGACCAAATAACCCCTTGGTTAGTGCACTAAACAAAATGGTTACGGTCAGTTGTAAGGAACTCTGAAGGTGTTTCTACGCTGTAAAAAATGACTGTAGATTAAAAGCAGGGTAATTTACTGCCAACTTGGGTTGCCAGTAAAGTACTGTAAAGTTTACAGTAAACAACTGTAAAGCATATTTATTAAGCAAGTAATGTATACTAGTGATCGTCACACATGAAACATACCACAGTGTGACACAGTGAAATTACTTCACTGCATTTGACCCATTCATCAAGTGAAGCAGGGGGCAGCTGAACAGCACAGCTCCTGGGGAGCAGTGCTTGGGGATGGTACCCTGTTCAGGGTACCTCAGTGCACCTTGCTGGTCCTGGGCCTTGAACCCACAACCTTCCACCTGAAGGGTCAATTCCCTGACCGCTAGCCTACCACTGCCCCATGATTTGAACCTGGGACCTCTCGCATGTTAAGCAAGAATCTTACCCCTAGACCAATGACCAACATGGAAGCCAGCACAGCTTACTTAGCTGATGCAGGATACAGTTGAGCTAAAGGTTAAGGGTTTTACCCAACCATGCTAGTTCTGGGATGAGAACATCCATGCTTCTGAACTGTTTGCAACACCGTAACCATTGAGTCTTTCCAATAACCCTGCAACAAGCTTGGAGTGATTAAACTCCTTCTAACAGTGACTTAACTCCACTGAGAGATTGTGTCATATCAATACAACATGTTTAAGTGATGAGTTGTGGTGGCTCAGTGGTTAAGGCATTGTGTTACAAGAAAACTGGTCATGTGTTCAAACCCCAGCTCTGTCAGGCTACTTTAATTGGGTCCTTAAATAAGACTCTTCAGCTCTGTTGTACCTTGCATTGAGAAAATGCAATGTGACATTTTAAACTACATGAGATATTATAGTGCTTGACCGTAAATATGTTTTACAGTTGTTTACCGTGAATTTTACAGTACTTTACTGGCAACCCAAGCTACTGTACAAATCTACAGTAATTTCTTATGGTGTACCAAGAAAATCGAGCAAACTGCACTTTAGCATTCGGAATAATACCGGACATCGGTGTCATCAACTGTGCAAGTCTAATTCAGAGCCTAATGACACACATAGTCAGTGCTTAGGATTTAGGGGGATCTATTAGCAGGAAACGGAATATAAAACTCATAAGTATGTAGTGTATGATTACCTGTAACGACAAATCGTTGTGTTTTCATAACCTTAGTACGAGCCCTTTATATCTCCATAGGGAGCAGGTCCACTTCTATGGAGCCGCCATGTTGCGCCATGACAGTAGCTCAGAACGAACAATCCTTTAGAGAGCGCCTTTTTGCATTTCAGGTTTTTACAATGAGCAGTATGAATGGAAAGAGGATTAAGAAGGAAGAAGAAGACGAGGAAGAAGAAACAAGAGGAATCAGTGTTTGGTGGTTGGTTGGTGGATAACAAACTTGAGAACTCAAATAAAAAAAAATGGAGGCTCATATTTATTATTTAACAAAAAAAGCATGAACATAAGCACTTGAGGGTATGCTATGGGCACCTGACAGCACCGTATGCTCGAAAAACACACTTGGAAAGAGAAGAGTCAGGGAGAGGCATTCAGGTGGTTCTACCCGTACCAACGGACTCCTCCATAGTGGATCTTAAAAATGTTCAGTTGAATATTATTGGTTTAAATTGTGTCTCAGATTAGGAAAAAGATGATTAATTGTAAATGTGACTACAAACTTGAAAGTGTTCCTTCAAATTCTCTTACAACACATCAGGGTTTGCATTCAAGCCCATGGCCAGAAATCAAGCACAAAAGGAAGCAGCTTTTAAAAAATACATGACCTGTCAAAACGTTGACACCCAGGGGTGTGCAACTTATAGCTATTTTCACAGAAAATAGTTTTGATAACCTAAATCGTCCCCACATATTAATAAGGAAAATTGCAGTGATTAGCTAGATAGCTGGCGACCCATGCTGATGTAAATTACAGCATGTTAACTTAATTCAAGAAAAATTACAGAGAATTATGAGCAGAGTCAGAAACCTGAGTTTCGGTTTATGAAATGGACTTCGTTGAAGCCTTGTTATATACAAACATTTAGAAACAGTATAAAATATAAAAAAATTTAGTATAAAATAGCCTAAATTAATTCTTACTATCTATTGATACCTTTCCTTCCACCCTCACTCAGCAACTCAGGTATCACAGAAAAATTTGAGGTTCCCACTAGTATCAACTATTTATAACATCACCATTCATGTGCTTGGAACTTGTACTTCTGATATTTGTGACACCACATGAAGGCCACATCTGTAAGCATTGTGTTACTTAAGTTCTGAGCCTTGATGACGTTCCTCTTAGTGTTTGTACTCTTGCTTCATTTACTCTTTAGATGATCCTGTTGGACTGAATAGCCTAAATAGCACACTATGCATAATATCTATTAGGACAGTTTTGGGTTTGGAAGAGATGGTGTTAAAATGAGCAAAGAAAAGGAAATAAATAAGAAAAAAAAAAAGATATCAGATTTGGGTGGTGCGGTGATCAACACTGTCGCCTCACAGGAAGAAGGTCCTGGGTTCGATCCCTGGGGTCGACCTGGGTGCCTTTCTTTCTGTGTGGAGTTTGCATGTTTTCCCCGTGTCCGTGTGGGTTTCCCTCCGGGTACTCCGGTTTCCTCCCACAGTCCAAAGACATGCACAGAGGGGATTAGGCTAATTGGCGACTCTAAATTGGCCGTAGGTGTGAATGTGAGTGTGAATAGTTGTCTGCCTCTGTGTGTCGCCCTGCGCTGGATTGGTGACCTGCCCAGGGTGTAACCCCGCCTCTTGCCCGAAGTCAACTGCGATTGGCTCCAGCCCCCCCGATCCTGAACAGGATTAAGCGGCAGAAGATGAGTGATTGAGATATCAGAATTGCAATGAAAATGAATCCTATATTTATAGGCATCCCTAGAGTTTTACTCAAATTAATTCTACTAGCATAGTAACCCCTAGTTCAATATGATCAAACTAGATGTTTTATCTTGTGATCTTTTGTATGCAACTGAGAATAATCTTATAGCTACAACTTTCAGGCTTTATGAAGGTTGGCATGGCACTCCTGGGTATAACTGGAGATAAATACCGCTGCCATGTAGCCATTTTCCCTTTCTTTCTAACTTGCACCTTGTAAACTCACATGTACACCATATGGAGCCGTATAGAGCTATCCACCAGTGGCGATAACTTAGGAAATACAGATATCCTGTTCTCCAAAGTTGGCCACCTTTGTCATCTGTTCTCTGTGTATATTTACATTATACTTATACAGTATTATGTACAATTTTGCATATACTCTGAATCATTTTCTGCTCAAATCTTATGGAACTCTGTGGTGTTTGCTGGCACTGGGTTGGAATTCTCTCATTTGCATTGCAAGCAATGAGTCCTGCTGTTTTTTAGTTAACCCCCATTACTTTATTGGCAAATTAACAACCTGGAAGCAGATATTACCCAGGCAGAAAACGATAATTCAGGACTTTAGATTGCACAAAGACAATTGTCCTTAAGTAAAATGTGATGATTAGTCATCCTTTGACTTGTCATCCTCCCCATTCCTCATCAGATAAGCACAAGGGTGCTGAGGTTACACCCACGTTTGTGTGATTTTTCTCGTGCTGATAGTGACCTAGCAGTTGAACCACCACGTTCAACGACAGGCTTAGCAACACAAAATGGGTCTGGGTCAGCCTGAAACTGCTGCATGGCAGCTCAAAAGGGCTTTGCTACCGCTTCACAAGTCACAGCACCGAATGTGGGTCTTGGTGGAATTCAGGATTCCACAATGGATTTTACTGAGAGCTTTAAACAAGGATTTGGATAAACCGCACCTGAGCTCTGTGATGCATGCCCTAGCTAATATGATGGATCATGATGCGTTCAGGCTGGGCTAAACTCCAAAAGTGTCCAAAACGTACTGAATGCCGAGTGCTGATCAACACCTCACTCCTAGTGATGGGAGACCCAGGCCAAGATGTAGCGTGACTCTTTGCCAACCTAGTTTTCATGCTGGGCCAAGTGTGGTTAGCACAATCTGCTCTGCTGGACATGTGCAAATCAACCCAGCTATGTGCCATGGTTGCTCCATGAGCTTGTCCTGAATGGGAAAAGTGCAGGTTGCATGCAGAATCCAACAAACTTGCGTAAAGAAACCACTACAGTAATCAGTGTGTTTCCAAAACCATCTAATTACTCTATACGCTGGAATATATTGCACTATCCTCTCAGTATTCGTTAAAACATCTCACAGTGCAGGAAGGTTTGTGGCTTTTGGTCAAACATTCTCTCCGTTAAATTTGAAACATTATTAATATTTAACATTGCACCATTACTTCAAACAACACTAGATGACTTATCCCACTGGAATACACGACCAGTACTACCAATATCTCTGATGGGATGTATTGCCGCTATTATTACTTGTAATGGATTTACTTAGTACTTCTTTTGTAACTATTAAAGACAAATGAACACATCATCTAATTCAAATTCTTTCCCAAGTATATAAAACCATATCTTGAAGTAAAAAACACTCTGTCACTTCCACACAACAAATGGGGAAATGATCCCATCCATCCATCCATCCATTTTCTGTGACTAATACACTGACAAATACAATAAAAGACTAATGACACATACTGTCTCTTCTTCAATGTGAGGTTATTCATGGAATGCACGTCACACATTTCCTGGGGTGCAACCTTCCACTCTCCCCTTCCATGTGTGTTCTCATGCTTAACATAATATATTTATTTTTATTCCCCTAGTTATCACCAAGAAAACAATATTACCTCACAGTAAATCCAGGAATATAGAACTCACCATATCACAATTAGCGTCTTATTAATTGAAAAAAAAAACAAACAAAAAAAATCCTCAGCATCACAAAAGAACCAAAGTGAGAATTTCGATCTTTTTTGGTTTTTTGGTTATTTCTTAGCTGTGATTTTCATTCCAGCTAGTAAGTTAATGACCACAAAGAAGTACAGGTGCTCCCCGAGTTACAATGGCCCGACTTATGATTTTTTGAAATTACGATGACGATTGCCATACGCTAAAAATTGTAAAATATTTAGAAAATATTTCAAATTTGCAGGCATTCATCTCTGGCAGGCCAGCATAACAGCATATGATGTACGCGGACGTTCAGATGACGTCCGGAAGTACGCGGATGACACCTGGAAGTACGCGGACGATGCCCGGATCACTTGCCTCGTGTGATGCCTCACTCTTTCCTGCAACTCACGGAGTTACCTTGTGTATCGGTGTACTGTACGGTGCATTACCGTGGGATTTTTTTGTGCATCAAGAGCTAATTTTAATTCAAAAGCATGCCTTCTACAGGAAAAGACTCCTGGATAGGCTAGGCTAAGTGGTTCAACACAGTGGTTCGACATACGATATTTTCGACTTACGATGGGTGTGGCCGAACGCATCTCCATCGTAACTTGAGGACTACGTATATCTTAAAGCTAGATATGCATGATAACATGCACTATCACACTAACAGCTCAGTATTAACCTCTGTACATTTTATTTTACTGTTTTATTTATTGACTATTGTTAATTTTTTAAAAATGTTTTGAGTAGGAATTTCTTCTCCACTGTATTGTTCTTCTCTCTTTGTATATTTTCTCTTTTTTATATATCTTTTCATCCCAATTATTTGTTCATGTTTTGCTGCCATCTGTGTTAGCTTTATTGATGTTGCTTACCATGTTAATGGTGTCCTGTGATAAGTGCTGATAGTGATGGAGGGTTAACTATAGCAATGTTGACGAGATTAGCCCTGGATAGGTTGATTAAGTTTGTTTTGTGTTTGTTCATGTGAAGAAACCATTAGGTGGGAATTGTGGGAAATGTGCTTGGTTTGCGCAAGTGTTTAATTTTAGGTGGACAAGGTTGCCTACACGACATTCCTAATAAACTCTCTTGAAACTACATTTAACCAGAATATCCTCAACATAAAAAGGTTCATTTTCCCCCAGAACTCAAGTGTTGGCAGGTGGCCAACCACGGCTCAGATGAGGGTATGTGCAATTGAATTTCTGAACCCAGGCATTGCTCGGCTACACTTTAACTGCATCATTAAAGAACCTTGACAGATTTGCTTAGTGCCATTTGAGTAATGTAGGGTGTGGGCTCGGCGTGTTACCCAGCCTCACAGAGGAACGTATCACTTTGAAGCCTGCAGCAAATAACATTTAGCTAGGGAGGAAAAGGTCAACTTCCGTTTAATGAACTGGGTAAAAAAAAAAAAAAAATCAAATATATACTGGCTTTAAGTGGCATAAAGCTGTAACAAGCTGTGAAAATACAGTATCCCAAAAAGCTAGTTTGATGCTCACCAAGGCCAAATCTTAGTATTGGTAAGTATTAGGAAATATAAAGTAGCAAACCAAAACCATCACATAACCATTAAACAAATTAGGGACAGTTTATAGATCACTTCTTCTTCTTCCTAGCGTTAGCTCCGCACCGTGCAGGGTCCGCTGTTGTCACAGGCCATCTTGGCAGTGTGACATCCAATGCGATCATGGAAACACCCTAACCGACGTGTCGCACCACCTGACATTGGCACACTCACACACAATGGGTAATTTAGGGTAGCCAATCCGCCTAATGAGGAGGTTTTTGGACTGTGGGAGGAAACCGGAGTACCCAGAAGAAACCCACGCGAACACAGGGAGAACATGCAAACTCCACACAGAAAGGCACCCTTGCTGAACCCAGGTCCTTCCCGCTGTGAGGCGACAGTGCTAACCACTTAGCCACCGTGCCGTCCAAGTTTATAGATCACTACCTACTAATAATACCACCACTTTCTTTCAGTCAGGAAAATTTTGATAATTAGATAATTGGTTCAAAATTCCCAATAACACCAATCTTTATGTATCACACCATTTAAGACCATACCAATGTAACCCATACCAAAATTAACACATGTTTTATAAAGACTGTTGTGACCTGGGTTAAAATCATTATCTTCAATATGTTTCAAATCTCTTGGAAAGGGTTAAAACCAATAATGTGCAACACGTTTAAAAATGTACAAATGTATGGTTAAGAAATATATTTTTCCCCTGTTAAATTTATGGGCCTATGTTTGAAAAGCTCATGCGTATAAGAGGAAGTGGTGTAACGATTTCTTTGTCATTCATTGGTCAAGGTTGAGAAAGTGGGAGGAGCGTTTGAAAGAGGAAGTAAGGTATGTTTTTTGGCGGGATGAGGAGAGTCTAGTTCGCGTTGGGAAAAGACGGGAAGAAAAATTGTTTGGTCGATGTCTCAGGCTCTTTACTCGACAGTCTGTGTGTAGATATCGCCTCTACATGGGTGTCTTGTCCTACTGTGACTATTTCTACCCGGAAGTTGCAGTACAGTAGTTGTGAGTGTATGTTTTAGCTGTTCACTAATGCACCTAGCATTCATTATCAAAGTGAATGGACTGAAGACTGTGAGGCTAAAGCAGCTAACAGGAGACACTTAACTAACGGTTCCGGTGTGGAAGCTTCTGGAAGTTCAGCGTGTCGTGCAGTGAAATGAGGCTCCACTGAGACTCTACGGACGGGTTGAGGAGACCACAGTGTCAGTGCAATATCCTTGTAAGCTGCTTTAATCCTGAGGAGCAAAAGATGGGTAAAGCTTCAGAGAGGACAGACTTGGGACTAAGGAATCATATTGTCCACGCTACAGCATCACATCAGGCCTGCAACGGGATTTATTTTGAAGTGGGCCCACTGAATTTGGGATAACTTTTAAATTCAGAAAAGTGATATACTTTTTGTAGTAGAATGCTATACCTGGTCAATGTTAATTTGTTCTTTTAGGTTTATTATAAGTTCCAAAAGTTGCAGAACTTTTTTTTTTATCCTGTTTGTTTGGCTATCTATCTAACTGCCTATCTGTCTTTTATCTACAGTATATTCTAAAATTCTTTTCACGTTTGAAACGGAAATGACGTATGACCACAGAACATATACGTGCGTATGAGCGGAAACAGCGTCATTAGCGATTACATTTGAACTAATCACTTCGTTTGTGGACGCCGTTTTTATATCGTCTTTACGAAGTAAAGAAGTAAACACCTATTTGGGTGATTGATCTAAATATATAAAATTCTTTTTGCCTTTGAAACGGAAAATATGCATGACCACTATTTGTTGAAAAAAAAAAATTGGTAATTAACAAACTTGTTTTATAAATACTGCATTTTATTTTTTTTCCCTTGCACTCAGTGAGCGAAGCCATTGGGGAATCAGCTAGTTGTTAATATGAGATAAACACTGGTGTGTGAGCCTAACGTTGGGTATGTGACTAGAATTTTCAAAATGGATGTATGATAAAATAAAGGGAACTGTTGGAAAGAGCTTGGAACCAAGCTTTAAAATAATACCAAAATGATGTTCATAGGTTGAACATTGAGGAAGATACGTGCTCATTTATCTCTTGAAAATCAGGGCCCATTTTTGCACCCTCTTTTCCATTGAAACGGAAAAAAAGTTGTGACCAAAATAAGTGATTTATTCACACTTTTCATCATAATTCTTTCAAAATGTAAGATTTTACAACCGAGACTCTCATAAAATGCATGGATTATGAAAGTGCCAAATCACCAAGTTGAAAATCAACAACTAATTGGTAGCGAGACATCTCATAGTCTGGGGCAGTGTTTTTCAACCTGTGTGCCGAGAGGTCGTCAGGTGTGCCGCGTGAAAATCCCCCCCCACCTCCCGCGCAACATTAAACCTCGAGTTGCGCGCACC
>JAQMCW010003030.1:0-10878 GCA_030068335.1 Chrysichthys cranchii
CTTTTGAATTAAAATTAGCTCTTGAAGCACACAAAAAACAGGCGGTAATGCACTGTACAGTACACCGATACACAAGTCAACAAGTTAACTCCATGAGTTGCGGGAGAGAGTGAGGCATCGTGCAAGGCGAATGACATATACATCCGGGTTTCATCCACGTACGTCCAGGTGTCGTTCAAATGTATCGTACGTAATACGCTGTTACGCTGGCCTGCCAGCGATGCCCGCCCATGAATCTTAAATATTTGATAAATATTTTACACTTTTTGTGGATCGCAACCGTCATCGTAACTTCGAAAAATCGTAAGTCGGGCCATCGTAACTTGGGGAACACCTGTAGTTGCAAAATCAAGTCGAACCACAGACACACCGGACCTCTTCATTTTCATTTTTGGTTCGGTTTATTAAAACGTACCCGTAATGAAACACATGCCACTGAAGACGGAAAAAATGTGTTCACACCCTCGCCACACACGTACACGCACAGCCTTATTGAGCACTGGCGCAGTCAGACACAGTCACGTCCCGCTGGTCCCATTCATCACTCGCTTGCCATTGTCATGTCCGTTCCCCGTCCCCGACTCCCTCCTTCTTGCATCCAACACAGAGTAAACGCCTGGCTCATTCCGCTTCAAGACCCCGTCAGTATTCAAAAAAACAGTTTCCCAAAAGCTCCATGGTGAGGAAAGTGGGGGCCTCAGGCTGTGTCCATCCAGCCATAACTTCAGATCCACAGCTTTTGTGTGGACACCTGGGGAACCCACACACTCCCACAGTTCTCTCCTCTAAGAGCTGAGAACTTGAAGCACCTGAGGCATCTATTTTACATCCAACATAACGTTTCTCAAATGTGGTTGCATCGTTCATGACTTCTATAAATTAGAAACATTTTGAAAAATCTGAAATGAGAACACACGGCGTGTAAGGTTTATCCCAGGATTTCAGGATTATGAAATAGCGAGTAAAGGTGATAGACAGGTGATAAGACTTTCTTCTATCAGGAGTGGACCAGTTATACACTTTTAACTAACTAGCTAGTTCTATGTTGCTAGTTATGTGCTGTGACCTTCAGAACTTTTGCTAATTAATGGATTTATCACCATTTTAAATAACATACTGTTATTAACACACAACTGAGTATGTATACAGTGGGCCCTCGGCTCGCGAACGCGTCGGACGGCGAACAAATCAACGCACGAACTAAATTCCTGAGCAGATTTTGTTCCGACTGATGAACAAATCCTAGACGGACGTACAGGCAGCCAACCCACTCTTCACGACACAAACATTCAGTTCCGGTCAAGCACTCGTGGTGTGAATGTGTTCAATGCATTTTTTTCGTGGTGTTAATCTGCATTTTTGCTCTATAAGCTTCATTATGGGTCCCAAGAAAGTGGAAATGGTAGTGAGAGTAAGAAGCCTAAGCGTATAACAGTTGAAATAAATAAAGAAATAATCAAAAAACATGAGAACCGCCACCATATCCCTCCGCCACCGTCCACCTACGCCAGCAACTACGTCTCTACCGCAAAGGGAACGTACATTAAAATCATCTGTTTATTTAATTTAGGTTTATTTTCCTATAATTATGGCGATTTTAATTTTATTCTATGTTTTATTGCCACACATAAACCCATAACACACTTTACAACAATGTTTTGAAGGCTGAAACATATTAATTGCATTTACATTCATTTCAATGGGAAACATTGATTCGGGACGCGAACAAATCGAGTTGGAACGAATTAAGCTTGTGACCCGAGGTCCCACTGTACATTCATTTGTGCAAACATTTTCAAGTAAAGTTTCTTTCCCAGCCTAACTGTAGATTTCTTAGTAATCCAAGGCAGGGAAAACATCTTTAGGAAGTTCTCCAAACTTCAAGTTTGTTGGTGACATTCTAATCCCTGCCTCTGAAATGTTTTCTTTTTTTTGTGACAGTCCCAGCAGGGACGTTTTTGCTTAAGTTTTGTTTTGATAGCGGTTGGCTAATCGGATTAGCCGAGTTATGGAATATCTTGTCGTGCCGGGATTCGGGGTCGAGGCATGCTCGCGTTCTCTTATCTGAGCCAGAGACAGAGACAGAGACAGAGAGAGACGCACGAACAGAGAAGAAAGACGGCATACCTGAAGCCTGCGTGCGTCACAGTACTACTCTGAGTTCTTATACAGCGAGAGAAGTTGGCCGAGGCTGTCTTATTAAAAAAACACAAAAAACAGTGAATATTTGCACCTGCTGACAGGAGATGAAATAAAACGTGTGGATGCTTGAAACTTCAGGGTGACTGGGTTTCGTTCTGGGTACTGATAAAGGAGTTCACCCTTTGACACACACACACACACACACACATTCAACCGCTGTGACGTTCAGCAGTCCCTGAATTACAAAAATGCTAATCATTTATCCTCTATAAACACGTCTTACGAGGATAAAGTATTAGCCATGACGTGAGTATGATCGGCTAATGATGGAAATAGCCAATCAGCCAGACATGTGGCAGGGGCACAGGGGATGTGACGGGAGTTCAAATAAACACTCTTTCCACCCATGGTGAGCAGAAAAGCATCCCAAAATACAGTGGTGCCTGCGAATCATGAACGCTGCGGCCGACGGACAATTCGGTTCGCGACCAAAGATTTCGCCAAAAAATGCATTAGTTCGCATATAAAATTTGGTCGACGAACAGATTCCTTGACCGACGCTATCCTAACGCTACATCATCCCAAGCCCCTACGCACTGAGACAATGCGTACGTATCGGTCTCTAGCAGCCGTTAGCGGTGTTCAGACGCGCTCGCAGCGCTTTATAGCCATAAAGTTCATTTTGTGATTTTCTTTAAAGTTCTGACTATAAACAACAGAAAATTATTTGTATTATTTGGTAGGCTTGTGAATGAATTAATCGAATTTCAATGCTTTCTTATGCTTTGGTTCGTGTACAAATTGGACGGCAACCACTTTCCTGGAACGGATTGTGTTTGTGAACCACAGGCACCACTGTACATCAGACCTCGATGTGGATGGGCTACGCATCAGGATCCACTCCTGTCAAAGACAAAAAGAGGGGTCTGAAGGTGCCCTGGTGCCCTGGGACAGCTCAGTGGGTAAGACATTAGACGACTGATCGGAAGGTCTTGAGTTCAAATCGAAGCACCGCCAAGACGCCACTGTTGGGCCCTTCAGCAAGGCCCTTAACGCTCAACTGCTCAGTTGTATAAATGAGCTAAATGTAAGTCGCTTATGTAACGTAACGTGTCTATAGTGTCACCGAAACGGGACAGGTGGAGATTGGAATGAGACCAGGCAATGTTTTTCCAGCGCCGCTTCCACATAATTGCCTGACGTGGCATTTCTGTGATGTTTAAAAAAAATTTTATTTTTTTTTTTACTTAAGAGTAGCACTACTGCTAATGTTATTTCTGTCTGTGAGAGCACAAAATCATGGCCTGGCATGCATTTGAATAGCAAATGCTTTAAATATCAGCAATTCAAATGCAATTTGTAAAGTGCATGCCCACACACTTATACACACACACACACACACACACACACACATAATCATAGAGTGCCACTTTTACACACCTGTGAGCTATCTCTGAGTGTGAGCACTGACAATGTATACACCTTACACAGACACTAATGAGACTTATACATCCCCGGGGAGGAAAAAAAATGTTGGCAGACTCAATACGGTACCCTCCTTCAGTTTCTGAGGCTGATCTGTAGCTCCGATGTGCCAAATCAGACCTCCCAAGAAGTTCTGCTCCATTCTGAAGTATCACTGAAACCCCAAAGCAGCGAGTGTGAAGAAGTGTGACGTTTTTCTATAGATAACCTGCCCCATAGACCTTCCTCGGATCCTGAATCCTGATCGCTTTGATCCTACGTAAGTGCAGGAGAATGCTGGGTAATCTGTGTATTCAGCTATTACAGGAGACTTTTTTTTTTAGACCTCGTGTCTGTGAGCTGCCCAAGAGAAAGCTGAGAACGTGTCTGTGTGTGCAAAAGTGTGTAACAGTTCCTGACAGCGAGGGATTTACCTGGCACGCCTTGAACACCTGAGATCAAAGGAGGCGAAGAGCCAACTAGTAACACACGCGTACGCACACACACACACACAGCACTGCCTTTCATTCTTCATCCCTCTTTACACACATTCTTACCATAATCAAAAACATCATAACGCACCATAGGCATACATTTTACATTCCCATGGCCAACATATATTAAAGGAATACACCTAAAACTAATCTCTATCTAGTATACCTGTAGTTTATGTGTGATGTGCCCTGAGTTCCCCGAGAAAAGAACTGTAACAAGAGCTTGTTACAATGTATTATTTTTTTTTTTAAATGTTGAATTAATGCTAAACAGTCACGTATATCAACAGCTGCCCTTAGATTTCAATTACAGGTGCTCCCCGAGTTACGATGGCCGGACTTACGGTTGTTCGAAGTTACGTTGATGATTGCGATGTGCTAGAAATTGTAAAATATTTAGAAAATATTTAAAATTCGCAGCCAGGCAGCGCTGGCAGCCCAGCATAACAGCGTATGACGTACGTGGACGTTCGGACGAAGCCCGGAAGTACGCGACCGACACTCGGAAGTACTTGGACAATGCTCGGATCACTTGCATCACACGATACCTCACTCTCTCCCGCAACTCACGGAGTTACCTTGTGTATCGGTGTAGTGTACAGTGCATTACCGTGGGGTTTTTTGGGTGCTTCAAGAGCTAATTTGAATTCAGAAGCATGTCTTCTACACAAAAAGACTTCTGGGTAGGCTAGGCTAAGCTAGGCTAAACTAGGTTGAGATACCTAACCTAGGCTAAATGGTTCAACACAGTGGTTCGACGTACGACATTTTCGACTTACGACGGGTGTGGCGGAGCACATATCCATCGTAACTTGAGGACTACCTGTATAAATGAATTCGGACTGCCCGGCTTTTCTGGTCTTTTCTCAGTTCAGGGAAATGTGTTTAAACCCTAGTCTGTTGTAAGGACACACATGTGACGGATGCAACAGACAGAGATTAGTGAAAGTATGTCTGAAAAGGGACCTGAGACAGTGCTTAGCTTGAGGTTTTTTGTTGTTTTTTTAAATCCTACCAGACTACTGCTTTAAAAAGACTTCTGTGATCTAGCGTCTCTGTCTGATCTGTTTTATCTTTGTGGACTGGGAACTGGCACAAATCCTCTGTCTGTGGACATGTGGGCTTCCTGAGTCTGACAGTCCTTCAGCGGCACATGCTGCGTTTATTACCCCCCCCCAGCACAGAAGGTCAACATCAAGCATGTAAATCCCTCATTGTACCCAGTAGCAAACCTGATCCTGAGCAGGGCCCTGGAGGATGAGTGAACACTTCACAGCACTCGCACACAAATGCACTCAAGCATTCATCCAGGACAAAAGCTGCCTGTAATAAGCGTACTGTGTAAGGTTTGTTTCCTCAATTTGACACAAGAAGCGAGCCTAATTAGCAACAACTAACAGAGGCTTTAGCTAACAGTTAAGCTTTACCTATTTTTCTCAGCAGGGACTGGAAAACTGGTCCATGCTGAGGGAAAGGCGGATGGACCCAAATTCAAGACAAGTCTAGACAAAAAGAGGCCAAACCAAGAACATTAACCAATCAAAACGGCCTTGTCAAAATCCAGACTCCAATCTGATTGAGATTTTGTGGACGTTAAAAATGTTTTACACCATCCTCCATCCAATCTTGAGCAATGTTTGATTATCAGGATCCAGATGTGCAATGCTGATTGGGACATATCCAACAAGACTTGCAGCTGTAATTGCAACCAAAGGTGGGTCTATAAAATACTGACCCTTGGGGTGTAAATAATTACGTAACTAACAAAGATCTTTGTCACAACAAAGCAAAACAAGACATATTGTGTGAATCATATGGTAAAATCCCAGTTGAGTCCATTTAGTTCCTACAAAATGAGGGGGAGGGGAGGGGAGGCGAATACTTATGCAAGGCACTGAAGGTCTAATTTCATTTGTATTTTAAAGTCTTTTTCTGCTATTTGAATGCAGAATATTTGTAATGCAACCAAACTGTGTCCTTTGAAGCGTGGTGCTGAGGGTAAATTGCTACCCTGGCGGCTATAAACATCCCGTACGCATGAGCTCTGTTAGCCTGGAAGCTCAAGTACAGTTCAGTAAACAAGTCTTGATTTATCTCACTACATTTGGGGATGAAATTACATACATTTCATTTATGGCAGGAGTCATTCGGATCATTCAATCTTGAGGTATTCAGAACCATTTTGTAAACTCATCTCGTGACATGCCAGGCTTAAGGTTTGCCCTAATTAGCTTTTTTGTCGTGCCCAGCCCCACCAAATTGCGCCGAGCCTGGCATTTCCTTCATTCTGATCTAAGCCCTCTCCATTAATATTTCAGCGTTTTCCCCAGCTAGCCGTTTCTCCTTTGACGAGCAAGCAAATGTTTTATTTAAAGAATGTACTACGATGAAAACTCGCCCAATCGTGTTCACGTGTAACTGCTAACTACACTCACAAAACATGTCTTTTAATGTATAATTGAGGATGTAGACATAGATGTTGGGGCAGCTGCAGAATAGACGCTGTATGCATCGAGTTGTCAGAAGTTTATCGGTATGCATCATGAGGTACCATCTGGCTCCACTGGGACGTCAGCGCCACTGCACCACAACAGGCTAAACAGGAGCTGAAGCCCAAGAGGCTAATCAGCACCAAATTAGCATTACAAAGAGAGGCAATCAAAAATGCCCATGAGTAAATGAAATAATAAGAGGTCCATAACAGGCTTCTGATTAGCCAAGAGGGGCAAAGCTATTTGCCTAATGGGGCAATGGGGTGAAATACCACAAGTGAGTAAATTAGCATCCTCTTAGAAAATGAAGTGACGTGAAGTGGCATGACTGCTTTTTTTCATACTAAGCAGAAGAAGGAGGTTGAATTAATGATTCAGAAACAATGAAATGAAATTTAGGACCATCCACGGAAATGGGTGGCGCAGAAATAATAGTTTCTAGTCATTATGTGATGAGTGCATTTATACAGCGCATTCTGTCAACGGACTACGGGAGAAATTCTTCAGAATGTTTCTCACTGCCCGACCCCTTCAACTGTCACTGAACTTTTATAAATGTCTTGGCCTGGGTTTCGGCACCGCACTCATCCCACAAAGGCATCCCTGATCTGAGGGTCAGCTAGAGTCTCATAACAGCGGCACTTCACCTGAGGACATGTTATCTCGCGTTCAGAATCAGACCGAGACGGATAAGCTGAGCTATGACATTCAGCAGAAAAGGTCAGCTCTCAACCCAGGTTTAATACGAAACCTAGATCGGCCATTTTCTGCTTTTCTGTTATTACAGGTCTAGGAATAGTCTCGCGTGTATCGCGACGTCAGCTCTCTTGATAGCCTAGCCGAAACAAAAGAGCCTCTTGTTTGAAGGGAGTGTGGTTAGAGGATGATGGATTAGCTGGAGGGAGAGAGGACGAGGGTGTGAGGAACGTTCCAGTGGCAATGGCGTCGGCTCCAAAAATAATGGAGTTCTCCCTGTTCTCGCCATGAGTTTCAAAGTGTTCGTCTTACCCTTTACTCTATATTTCATCAAGTTTCATCTCTCTGATCTTTTGTGTTGGGGCTGAATTAAGCGTCGGATAATGAAAAGAAAATTCATAGTACTTGGGGCCTGGTGGGTTTTTTTCAGCTTGCAACATCCTAACCAATCACCATGCTCAGTTTCAGTTCCAAGTCTGGCAAATCAGCCTCAGTGGAAGTCCCAGAAGATCTCATGATGCCAAGCGCGTGCAGAGGACCCTGCTCTACTCCTTGGCACACCAGTCTGACAGGCTGTAATGAGCTAGCAACAAAGGCACAATTCCATGTCCAATCATGCCTTTTATCGCATCCATCAGAGGGGGGTGGGGGTCGGGGAGGTGGAGACACGTTGCTCCGGCAGCATGTCGCCCTCCTGCAGGGTTGGCCTGAACACCCTCAAAGAGAATAGCCGAGTGATCACAGGTGCATGAGGTCACTAATGAGGATAGTGCAATACTATGTGCTCCGGTCTTCCCTTTCGCTAACCCTTGACTTGGCTAATGAGATGGTCTCCAGTGCTTTTCAGCTCTAATCTTTTATGTTCTATTAGACTTTAATGACATGAGGTTAGCCTGGGTAGTGGTGCGAGTGACTCTAGAGTGATTGCTGTTTCATGTCGAGTGGTTTTGATCGTGTTGTAACACAAGGCGAATAAACCACTGCCTAGGGGGGACCTAGTAGCTTCTACTCTGAGAGAAGTTTGAGCACTGAGGAAAGATGTTAGCTCTTTCTTCATAGTGCTGTTATGTAAGGAACTGGACAAGGCTGGATTCTAACTGTTGATCCTTGGTCAGCCCACAGTTAGTCTAAAAACCACATGGTTCGTGGGGTTTTCTCTTCAAATTAACTCCATGTGTAGAAAAATTAAGGCAGTGCTGTCTTCCTCAAGCACTGAGTTCTGTTGACGTGAACTTTTGATCCCTGCTGTGTTCAGAACAAACTTGTCCTGTTTCTCATTACAACACAGTTTTAGAGTAGAAGATGGACATTTGCTTACTTTCTTGGGCAATGGGACAGTCCTTGGAAGGCAATTATATCAATGGTACTCGACTTGTTATAAGACACCAAGCAGAAGCTACAGACATGATAGAAGTTGTTTTTCTGGTCTGGTCTTTCTCTTCACAGGAGAACCTGCAACAGACCAGTGATGGATCACCATGTGCTGAAGATGACAGCGTTTAGCAGTTGGGAACCAAAGGGTCAAGTCTTATCTACTTCTCAGCTTGGCACATAAAGGACAGACGCAGCTGGAGGAGACCGAGACCGACCTCCCCCCCATTTACACCTGTTCCTAGAGAAACTCGTCTAATGATTTGTGAGGTTAGCCTGGGCTGCTGAGAAAGCAACAGGTCATGGGAAGCCCTTGTTTACTGGGGGGACCTCACACACTATGAGTGACAAGCGCGAGCCTCGTGCCTTGCCTGGTATTTTGATCTCGCTCAGACCAAATCCAAGGTTTCCTTTCCTTTTTATGATCTCGGTCACAGGACAGGTATGAGAAGCCAGAACTAAATGAGACGCACGGGAGGGAAAGCTACAGAAGGCATTTAAAGCGACGTAAACTCCACGACGGTTTGCTTGAATTCAGTTCTGATGTTTCCAATCTGGAACGCACTCTGCTGTTGTAAATGCAAAGAAAAATCACTTCAAGTCATCAAACGTTCTCCTTCTCGTTCACCATGTGTACATTACTAAAGGTGTATGAAAAAGGCTTGATATAAAAAATTGGATAGAACAAGTTTTCATTCTGGAAAATAACTCTGGAATGCAACAGTTTCAACGAGGCCAACACTTACTGTACATTTCTTTTTCAATCGCCTTCATCCGTTAGTTCTGATATTTGTGTTGATTGTCAAACCTCAAATCAATTTTCACTCAATAACTACAATTCACCATAATTCTGGACGATCTGCTCTACATGCTCTGGCGCACAAGTGATCTTTTAACAGCATCTAATATTGCAGGGAGCGAGGAGAGGCCCTTAATCTTCAAGTAGCTCTTTGAAACATGGAGTTCAAAGATAAAGACCAAAGATCTCCTTGATCTTTCAGCCAAGGCAACCCTAAAGGAAAACATTTCATTAGCCTTCATCGAGGGCTGACAGCGATCCCTTTGTGCGAGTCTGAAAGCTAAACAATAGAATTTGTACAATCACTATCAGCTGTTATTATACTGTAGATACTGTGTTACTGACATGTGGGATGCCAATGATATACATTCCACCATGTTTTGTTCCTCTTGGTTAATCATCTCCATGACATCTGACCTGGGGTCCAGATTTTTGTTGAAGCCCCAATTAAGATCCAATTTCACGAAGCTTAGATCATATAATATCCGTTTATGCTCTGGATTCCAGCGAAGTTTTCTGTTAGGTGATATCTGTTTTACAGAGACGCCGTAAAATAAATGGCAGTAGGGAAACACCTTGGACATGGCTGACAGGTAAAATCTAGTAGGCTCTTGAAACAGTCTCCCTGAGATGTCTTGGTAGTTTGTTTCTCCTCCATCAATCCCACCATGCACTGCTCCCACCACCCCGCTGTTCTGGCCCCAATCCAGAATTCTGTTTGTTTGGGAATCCATTGAGAACTGGAAGACTGACGTCTTTTTTTTCCCCTCTCCTCGGGCAAGACTTCAGCAATCTGAATGTCATTAAACACTCCTACTTCGGGCTCAATAAGGTTTGATTTATTGTTAACACCATCAATGTCAATGGTGCATTAAATGAGTAAGATATGTACTCTTTGATCAAGCCTGCAATTAAAGCAAATTTCCGCTTCCTCTTGACACGTGTTGCCGCTGGGTATTTAAAATAATTACAGTGGATCTTTTTTAATGATTCATTGCAGAGGATGTAGATAATAGTTAAAAAAAAGGAAGAAGCAGTAAATACGACTATTGGAATGTGCATGAAATGAGTAAACAGTTTTGGGGTTTTTTTTTTCGGAAATCAAATCTCAAATCTCTTTGCATCTTTTTTGAAAATCCTTCCTCAAGTTTTCATCAAGTATTTGGAAAGTGCTACTATCTAAAGAGAAGAAAAATGTTTTTGGACAAAACATTTTTTTTTTGATTAGGAGAAATTTGTTTTAAACTACATTTCAGCGTTGTGTCCTCAAGTATTTATTAGATCGTGAAGTATTCTTACCTATCTAAAGGACTACTTCGTGGAACCCTGTTTGATTTGGACATAACTACTAACCAACCCCTTCAGGCCCAGATGTATTTTTTAATACCAGGATATCACAGTGATGGGACTTCTTAAAACC
>JAQMCW010003080.1:0-10873 GCA_030068335.1 Chrysichthys cranchii
AATGTTTATCAGTACATTACAGAAAATAATGAACTTTATCACAATATGCTAATTTTTTGAGAAGGACCTGTATATCTTTGTTTCAGATCATGCAGAGCCAGCAAAAAAGGGTCCTAAACTCACCCTGGCACAGTGCCAAGACCTCCAAGATTTCAAGTAGCAAATCCAGGACATCTTTTCCAGTTCATGCAACACCACATCCACATGCCGCCGGGAACCATCACCAGGTAGTGGCACTATCGTGTGCTGGAGGCCCATCACCAGGCTATCAAAGCTGAAGTGGCACAAATGCTTCAAGGCAGAGTCATCAAGAAGTCCACCAGCCTCTGGTCTGGCACCATCATGACAGTCCCCAAGCCAGACGGCAGCCTGCAACTTTGCAATGACTTCCATAAGCTTAATGAGGTCTTAAAAGTTTGATGGCTTCATGATGCCACGAGTGGACACACTGATCGACTGGCTCAGGAAAGCCCAGTTTATCTCCACACTTGACCCTACTAAGGGCTACTGGCAGGTCCCCGGGCTCAAAGCCCAAGACTGCCTTCACCACCTCTTTTGGCCACTGGAAGTACCAGGTTCTCCACTTTGGCCTCCACAAAGTGCTGGCAACATTTCACCAGCTGATAGACATCATCCTGTGGAACCACTACGGCTACGCCACTGCCTACCTGGATGATGTTATCATCCATTTGTCCACCTGGGAAAAGTAGTAATCACTAGCATGCTCTGTCTATCACAGATTCACTTTGAGGTAGTCATGGCGTGGCTCCAAAGATCTTCATAGAAGCTGGATCTACTCTGCTGCTGCCCATCCCGGCCATCCCTGAACGGACCAATTAATCCACCTCATGATCACCGAATGCATTGAGCTCTTGGCTATTCTGGTTACAACAGCTCTGAACTGTTTCATTTGTTCTGCCCTAGTTTTCCCTGTTTTGTGCCTATGCTACTTTGGTTCTGTTGAGCTGTTGATGTTCATTTTGGATTAACGCATCAACCAACTGTTTGCTGACATTTTCACTGGAGTTTCTGGAGAGTGCCCTCAATAAAATGGATTGTTTTTTCTGTTCTCCAGCACCATGCCCTGTCGGTCTCCTCCTGTCCTGTCCTGTCCTCCTGCTACTGTGCCTCACAGATGCAATAGTCTACGAATTAGAGGATTGACGGAGAGTGACTCCAGATTGACACTTTAGTGCCAGCCCACTGAGAGGTCTCATTCAAAATGGCCCAATAGATCCAATCCATTTTATGGAAGTCCATGCAGAAACAGACTACCCCCATCCAGCTGGTCTAGCTTAGCCTAGCGTACCCCAGATTCTTTTCTGGTAGGAAACATGCTGGGGGGTTCAGAAGACATGCTTTTTAATTAAAATTAGCCCTTGAAGCACACTAAAAACATGCGGTAATGCACTGTACACTAAACCAATACACAAGTTAACCCTGTGAGTTGTGGGAGAGAGTGAGGCATCATGCAAGGTGAGTGTTGCATATATCCAGGCATCGTCCGTATACATCCGGGCATTGTGCGAGTACATCTGGGCAACATCCGCATACATTCGGGCATCATCTGCGTACTTCTGGGTATCGTCTGCATCCATCCAGGCAACATCCTAACATATAGTACGTCATATGCTGTTACACATATATAATATTTTTCTTAATTACTCATGAACCACTTCTATTTTTTGCCCAGGCAAGTGATAAGGCTATCTGCTCTATACCAACTATACCAGGGCGGTTGAATTTGATGTTCTATAGGTACTCTCTGGATCATCTACTTGTTTTGGTGTTTTTTGCCCGGATGTGTTTAGACCCTTGCATGCCTTACCATTTTGGATTTTGGACAGAATTTTAACATTTTTAATAAAAATTTTCCTGAACATGGGTACTGAACTCCTTAGTTCAGTACATTGTACCATCATAAACTTCTCCTGAAAACCTGCATGTAACACCTATAAAGAAATAATAAAAAGCAGATATGTTTTTTAAAATCAGAACACACTAGTTTTACTATTATATTTTCTCTTTGGTTGAATTCCAAGCTTCAGGATTCAGTGGCATCTAGCCATGCAGATTGCAATCAACTGAATGCTCTTGGCCTGATCAAGTGACCAGGTACGTGAGCAGCAGCTCCTGTGGTGGCCATATGCTCCCCCGCTTTACCCTCATGAAGATGGAGCCACAGGTTGATCTGGAGATGTTCCTGATATGCTGGTGCTGAGAAGAGCCTAGACACTTCCACGATCAATGCCACATGATGGAGTTTGGTTGGTGGTCCATATTCCCAATGTATTGCAGGCCACCCCCAAACAATCTGTGATACAGCATACCAATGAGTGCCCAAGGGGGTACCTACCATGTATTATTAAATTCAGGTTGCAATCAGACCTCATTGGTATTGGCCATTGGGGCAGCATGCTGGGTGAGGGTGAAGTGTGTGCACAGCAATGTTCATGCATATCCACTAGTGTCAGTCATAATTACATTCTGGGAGAAAACCATAGTGTAGAGATAAACGTCAGTACCTGCATCACCCATCTACTGATTTTGGGAACAAATTGGACATGGTTTAAATGCTAGCAAAGCATGTATTTGTGGATGGATCCAGCAGTAATCATGCATAATATGAGATATGTGCAGTATTAGCAGCAGAGGCTGTCCCAGAGCTATCTACAGTAGCCCTATGTCAGTCCCCGTGGGGACTTCCCAGTAGAGCAGTCACATGAGACAAGCCATGAGTTTTGGGGAGGGATAAAACACTAAACTGTCTCATGGCCTATTTTTATTGGGCATTTGTGGTGATGTTTACATGTAGTGTGCAACATGCCACAAATATCAGCTGGAGAATCCACTGGCCACTCCAAAAGTGCCCTTGTGCCCTTTACCATTAAGCAAGATTCCCATTGAAGCAACTGGGACAGATTTTGTAGGGCAATTAGAACAGACTGCAGGAGAGTACTAGATTATGAATTGTGGTACCCAAAAGCAGTGACTCTTGGCAATATTTCTGCACACAGTGTTGCAGAGGCACTCTTCCATGTTATCACCTGAGTCAAGATCCTAAAAGAGATCCTCACTGATCAAGACATCACGTTCATGTCATGCACACATCTGGAACTATACAGATCAGTTTGTACCAGTGTTCACCATCTGCAGATGGACATGCTGGTCTTTTAAGAAAATGATTTGTGAGTTGATTTACAATGGCGCCATCGAAATGTTTGGATAAAGACCAAAGGTGCCATCCAATTTTGGAATAGCTCCAAAGTTACTACTCCCAGAGTACTCAACAAGATTGTTCTATGGGGGTACCTAGACCCGCAGGCTTGGGCATGGCACTAGATATCACCATGCTGAACGTTGGCCTAGATGATGGCATGGGTGTGAATTTGTCTACAGGCCTTGGCAGGAACTCTGGTAGGAACTTGAGTGGCAACACATGTATGGGCATGATGTCAGTCCTGAACTTTTTTTTCTGACTTGGATATTGACTCAGGCATGGGCATGGGCATGAATGGAGGCATGGGCATGGAGCTTGGTCTTTCAGATGTTCCCATATCTGGAATCCTATCTTGGAGACATATATAGCAGGATGACTTGTTTATTAATGTTATGTTTGGCCACCAATATTTCTCCTTCAAAAGTTCCTAAGTTAGATCATACTCTGGGTGCTCAGGGACCGACCAGGTATCTACCCTAGTTAGCAGTGTTTCTAGATAGCAGTCAGCCATGTGGCTGTGACCACAATAGAAGCAGGCCCTGTGGCTGCAACCAGAACAGCTGCAGACCCTGTGGCTGTGACTGAAACAGGCTCAGAGACTGTGAAGGCTGGGGTTGGCACAGAGATTGTGGTGACTGGAACCAGATCAGGCTGTGAAACTGGAACAGGCCATGAAATTGGACATGGTTCTATGGCTTCAATGGGAACAGGCTCTGTGGTTCAAACAGAAAGGCTTGGTTCTGGTGATAGGAACTGGAACAGAATCCATAGCAGGAACTGGAACTGGTATGGAGACAGGGACTTGAGAGAAGACTGGATCTGGAATAGGAACTGGAACTAAAGTGGATGTGAAGACTGAAACTTGCTTGGAAACTGGAGAACTTTGAGAAAAGAGCTGGTGCTGGCCCTGAGACAGAAGCTGAAGCCAACTCTGAGACAGGAGCTGGAGCTGGCTCTGTGACTGAAGCAGGTTTTTTGACAGTGACAGGAACAGGAACAAGTTGTAAGTCTGGAACTGGGTGTGAGACTGGAACTAACTCAAAGACTGGCTAAGGCTTTGAGGCGTGAACACACTTTGAGGCTGGCTCAGTAACTGGAGTGAGCACTGGCTCAATGACTGTAGCTGGCCTTTAAACTGGAACTGACTTAAAGGTTGGCACAGGCTGGGGTGCCAGCTCAGATGTCGGATCAGACTTGGGTTTAGGAGTTGACTTAGACTTGGATTTAGGCATAGACTTGGATTTGAAACTCAGGGCAGGAGAAAACTCAACTTCAGGAGAGTGCTCATCAACTTCAGAATACAGATCACTTAGTGGACATACTGGAATGCAGGCTGTCTTCTCAGCCTGCCACTGTGACTCTGGAGTGCAGGCTGACTTTTCAGCCATTGGAGGGGGGTTGGAGCGTGTGCCTCCCATTCGGCCACTGGACATTATGCAAGACAGTGACCCTGTTAACACTTTGTATTAAAATGCATCTTGGGTGATCTGATCACAATTGGACAGTGCTAATTACAAGTGTAAATGACCTCCAAAATGCATTCAAGATGATGTGTCCTTAATGTGGACATGGCAGGAAAATATGTAAAAAAGAATAGTAATCCTGGAAGAGGTGGTTGTTTTTGTGCATGGAGGACACACAAAAAAGGAGAAGAGCAATGATGTATGTGGTTGGAGTACAAGAATATAATGAAGGTATGTTGCAGGTTTAGGACCTGTGGTGGATTGGCGACCTGCCCATTGTTACTTCGCCTCTCGCCCAAAGTCAGCTGGGATTAGCTCCACCCTTTGACCCTGTATAGGCTTTTATCATAAAACATTTAACATGAAACTTTTAACATAACCATGCATGGGGACCATTTACCTTCTATATTGGAAAGGATGTGGGCAGTTATGCATGATAGACAGAGGAGTAAACAAAGAGGTGTCTCAGATGTCCACTTGAGACCTAATTCACCAAGACATTGGATCTGCTTCTACTGAAAATAATTTTTTTTTTTCAAGTATTTCAGTTCTGAATGTGTCAGTTTAATTGACCAGTATTTCAATTCAGTTTACCATTATGTCAAAACACACAATGTGATTGCTATAACCAAAGAGCAAAACGCAATTTCAAAGTCTGCCATTTCTCTGCTATAATTCACAGAAAACAAGACTGATTGACTACCAGGGATAAGGAGAATAAAATGTATTTATCCCACCAATAAGGTGATTTGTGAAAAGAATGAAAAAAGACATTGAATTTCAACTGTGGTTTGATAGAATCTTCAAATACAGTGTGCTGGCACCATAGCAGCTCCCTTGAGACCATGCATGCTCCATTCTGACACATAAGCCACAGTGAAGTGTTTTATATTTATGTTGGCTTGACAGAGCCAACATTCAGCCCTTCATCTTCTTCTGCTTCTTCCTATTGTTATTGTTATTATTGTTATTATTATGTTGGCATTGCAGTGCCAGCATACTGTTCATGTTCCATCTTCTTATTCTTATTTTACCAGAAAATAAGAGAAAGCTAATTTTTCATGACACAATTTATGTCCACAAAATTTGGTACAGATGTATGCTCTAGTGTCTGTGGGTTTTTTGGAGAGATATGACTTGTGGTTTTCATGCAGCAACAGATGGATTTCCTTCTCATCGGAATCAATAAGAAACTTAAAAGAAGACTGAACATTTTAGCACACACACACACACACACACACACACGCACACACACGCACGCACGCACGCACGCACGCACGCACGCACGCACACACACACACAGCAAAATGTCTACATGGAAGGTCTCCCCATATTTTGTTCCCTTTTCTTCCTTACTTTTTTTTCTATACCCCCTACAGATAATTTAGCCCTATTAAATGTTTCTTACAATGTGGTGTGTGTGCTTCCTTGTTATTTGTTTGATCTGCTACAAATACCTGCCACGCCATAAGTCGAACACAACATCCTCTTTCTTAAAATAAAAAATGGAATATAAATATCCATCCCAAAAGAACCTTATGCTGTAACACAGAATATGCATATGTTATTATGCTATCTTTTCTATAGAATCAATAAACAATCCTGAAGAAAGAGGAGTACACAAATAACAGATTACATGACAACGTCCACATATCTTGAAAATCCTATCCAGTGCCAGTAAATTGCTTTACATTGTTAGTAGAAAGCTTGTACGAGATCCTATAAGATTCCCAGACAGAGAGTGGGCCAAAGTCTCATGTCTGTATTCAACCAACTGGGAGGGCAGCACTTCTCTCTTCTATTCTCATGACATTATATTCAATAAGCCTGCATGTTCAGTGGAAAACAGGTAATTTATGGCAGGCAAAGATACTGTAACTGCCAGGAGCTCTTTCTCCATTTGAGTATACCAAGTTTCAGTGTCAGGCCGTGTTTGAGAGGTAAATGCTACAGGCTTGCAGACTGCACCCAGCCAATGTAGAGATGCATAAGTCAACACAACTGGTTGGTGAACACTGAAGTACTAAAACAGTTCTGGGCTTCAAGTCAAGTCAAGTTGCGAATGTGTGTGTGTGTGCGTGTGCGTGTGTGTGTGTGTGTGTGTGTGTGTGTGTGTGTGTGTGTGTGTTGTCAGTCCAGTCCCTGAGTACTGAGTTGTTTGATGGCTTGGGGGAAGAAACTGTTGACTGGTTGGGAGGTGAAGGTCCAAATGCAAAGGTATCTCATGTCAGATGGTCCTCCAAGCACTCTCCCAGTAATGTTATCTGGTCCAGCAATCTTCCATGGGTTAATTCTGTGAAAAGTTTTTCCTTTCATCAACTGTGGGCAAACACATCACCTGGTCATTATGAGGAGGGGTGGTTTTCCTCAAAGTCACATTGTTCTGTACATTAAACAGTGGATAGAAGCTGTATAGTGCATCTGGTAGGGAGGCATCATGATCAAAGGCAGGAGTTATTGTCCTGTAGTCGATGATAGCCGGGATGCCCTCCCACATGCGCCATACATCACTGCACTCCTAGAAATGGCTGTGGATTCTCATTTGTGACAATGTCTGTTGTTAAAAGCACTATACAGTATAAATAAAATTGAATTAAATTGAATTGAATTCTCTGGAAGTATGTGTAATTTACTGCTCTGATGGCCTGAGACTGGCTTCTCAAGACTGAATTTTCAGTGTGTTGTGATGATCTTGGAGACAGTGATATTACTCATGCACTTGCTGATGTTGCTTTTCACAGATACCATATACTCCACCAAGTTAGTGCCATCGCCCTCAGTAGCAGCTTGAATATGTGCCAGGCAGTGTGCTCAGATCAGTCCTGAAGAGCAGAGATGTCTCCTGCTGGCCAGATTCTCACCTGCTGCAGAACCTGTTTGGAACATCTGATAAGTGGTCTGTATGCTAGCATTAGCATAACAGAGATGTGCCCTGAATAGCAAGGTGAGGGCTGGGCTCTGCCCAGTCTGTGCTGGGAAAGGGTTTTCTGCTTCCTTGCCCAGTCTGTGCTGGGAAAGCGTGATTCTACTTTCTTGCACACCCATAATGATGATCCCTCCTCTGGCCACCAGCATCAGGTGACACCAAGGGCTGAAGGCCAAGTTTCTGTAGCAGGCTGAGGATTCATAGCGTCTCCAACAGATCATATTGCAGGTCATTTTTTGGATGATCTTTGTACTGTAACAGTGTTTGGCATTGGTAGACACTGTTTGCTCTGATGTCCATATATCATAGGAGTTGTGCTAAGAAACAAAATAGCACCATTATTGATCTGGATTGGCCACTGCATGCTATTGCTGTGCTACCATCTTGGACCTAACAAGGAGACTTGTTAGAAGTTTGTTAATCTTGTTAAATGTGATAGTATGATGTTATTAGCATGGTCACTGGATGTCCTCTGGAGAATCTGATGCAGTGGACCAGTTATGTCATTGTAATTTGGAATGCACTTGGATATATAGTTTGTCATGCCCATGAACCGCAGTAGGCCCTGAACATCATAAAGTGTCAGCATGAGGTGCACTGCCTCTGTCTTGGCAGGTTCAGGTTTGATTCTTGTGCCAGTGAGAAGAATACCTACACATAATACCTCAGAGGCCCTGAAACAGCTTGAGACCCAGAACTCTTATTCTGTCCATGACTTGACAAAGACATTAGTCTTGTTCATGTAGGATGTTTAGCTCCAGATGAGGAGGTTGTCAACTATAATCTCACAGGGAAACCCAGCAAAGATGTGCTCCATTCACCTCTAAAATAATTTACCCCCTGTTGAAATATGTTGAAGCATTGGGCATGTGGGCAACCTGTTCTATTGTCCTCATTGGGTAACTGAGGCCTGAGGAGGTCTTTGTTAAGATGGACAGAACTGACCCACAGCCATACCATTCCATTTTTTGGTGCAGCAACCATTGGCTAAGAATCATTCAGTGGCCTCTTGTACAGGGCCAATGATACCTATGTTTATCATGCATACCAGTTCTTTTACTACTTTGTGATCCATTGTAATTGGTATTTATCATGGAACACAGTTGCTTGGCAATTTTACCTTCTCATGGTCTTTATTTATTTGTCTTTATTCGTCTTCGTTTCATTTCGTTTCGTTTCGTCTTCTGCCGCTTAATCCTGTTCAGGGTCGCGGGGGGAAGCTGGAGCCAATCCCAGCTGACATCGGGTGAAAGGCGGGATACACCCTGGGCAGGTCACCAATCCACCGCAGGGCAACACACAGAGACAGACAACCACCATTTTGAGTTTACTGAAATTCATATAGTAGTTTCTATATAAGTTTCAGTGAACTCAAAGTTTTAAGGCAACCAGATAACTAAACTTTTTTAAGTTAAAACAATAAACAATTTTTAACAACATGGCCACAATGAGAAGCAGTCAGATTTACAAAGATTTCCTCTTGTTCTGAAGCAATGTCATACTTTTCACAGTATAGCAAATCAGTGGATTGTGGAGATTTTTCTGTTTCTACCTTATTAATTCTGTGGGTGTATCCCCTTCTGCGAGAAGTCTGTGAGAGTTGGAGCTGATCTAGACTGTGTTTTTGACCTGCAGCATCTGGAGAAATTATTTCTTTTGCCACAGGCATTGCAGCACTTTTTAAAAGCAGGGCATTTATCTCTGTCAGTTGTGTGGTACCCATTGCAATTAAAACAGTAGTGGATCCTAGACAGAATAGGGCAGTTTCACTTCATAGTACTTTACTGTTGCTTGTCCAACTAAAAAGTCTAACAGCTGATTTCAAATTGAGATTTTGTTCCCTGAACAAACGAGCATGGAGGACTTTATTATATCCACCAGTTACCAGTCCATTTCTGATTCAGTCATTACTCAGAGCTCAGACGTTACAGTGTAAATATGATGAAATAGTCCAAAAGTCTGAGACCATTGATTTTTAATTTTACCTTAAACATAAATAAAAGGTTTTAGAATAAATATTCAATATCCTGAATATTTAATATTGAATAAACATGACCCACTCATGTTTAAATCTTTGTAAGTTGTCCGCAAAGTTTTTTGTTGAAAACAATTGGCTCAATATGCCACAGTCTGAATGCCATGATCCTTAAGCTTGTGACACCATGTAGATGTGTGTGAGGAGGGAAGATGCTAATGCCTTGCTAATGTAAGACAGTACTGCTTTTCTTTAATAAGCTGTATGTTATTCCTTGTTATTTGCTCAAATTCATACAAACACCTACAGCTTGTAAGTCAAACCCAACATTCTAGAATGCTAAAAGTTCATTTGCAGCATATTACTTTGTCTTCACATGACATTGTGGGTCAATTCTGGGAGACTGCTGTCTGTTGACTACCTGTTTTCTACAACTTATAGGACCATGTGGCATCATTGTAGTAAAGTTTCATTCATCAGGCACATTTGCCAAACAACAATTTTAATGCCCTTAAGTTAAAGTCCCAATTAAATTAGCATCAATCAGATTAAGACCAATTGCAACCAGTCAAACCATAATGACAACCGAAGGCCGTTCTCTCTATAAAGAATAAATCTCAAGCAATCTCTAATTTTACTTTATGAGCCAATATACCCATAGCTTTATAAAATATTTGCTCATTTCTTAGTAAAGGCACTATGTACATAGCATTCAATTAGTATAACCTTTCTTTCCAAGTTTAAATCATTGCTACTCAATAAGAATAATGACCAATTTCTCCAAAAAATTGAAATATCTAAGAAAGTACCATATGCCAATAAGCACTTGTTTGCGACAAATGCATGTTCTACTGATTGATCAGCATTCAAAACAAGAAGTTCAAATTAAAATTAGTACAGATGGGTGCATGGAATTGCTTCAGTTTAATCACAATATATGAATATTTGCAAAATGCATGTCTAGGCTGGGTGTGTAGAGTTATACTGTAGATTCACTTAAAACAGTTGATAACAAAATTGTGCGCATTGGTATCTAAATGTCAGAAATGGAACTCTGTTATAACCAGACTGTTATAAATATATAAAGTTGACATTATTAATAACCATATATTCTGAAATTACTTCACTTTGCTGGTGCTTGTAAACAGGCAGTGTTTAAAAACTCTAAATGTTTTTTGGAGATCTTTTAGTATAATTTGCAAAAAAAAAAAAAGGCAGGTGTGTGTGTGTGTGTGTGTGTGTGTGTGTGTGTGTGTGTGTGTGTGTGTGTGTGTGTGTGTGTGTGTGTG
>JAQMCW010003095.1:0-10873 GCA_030068335.1 Chrysichthys cranchii
TGGACTGTGGGAGGAAACCGGAGTACCCGGAGGAAACCCACACGAACACGGGGAGAACATGCAAACTCCACACAGAAGGGCACCTGTGCCGACCCCGGGGCTCGAACTCAGGACCTTCTCGCTGTGAGGCGACAGTGCTAACCACTCAGCCACCGTGCTGTCCAAAAGAAATATATATAAAGATTTAAAAATTAAGACCAGAAAAGCAACATCAAGAACAACAGCAACACTACTACTACTACTTCTACTGCTGCTACTACTGCTACTACTACTATTACTACTACTACTTCTTGTACTACTACTATTACTACTACCACTACTACTACTACTACTACTACTAATAATAATAATAATAATTATTATTATTATTTTATAATTACATTATTATCACTATTAGTAGTAGTATGCATTTTTTTTTTACATTTTATGTAAAATATTAATGTTACAAATTTAAACTTCATACTATTAAAACAGAAATATTAAAAAGCCAATACAAACAAGTAAATAAATAAATAAATAGATAGATAGATAGATAGATAGATAAATAAATAAATGAATAAATAGACATTCATTCAATATTAAGAAGTTTGCATATTTAGATATCTATGTCTAAAATAATGACTGATTAAATAAAACTAAACGTTCTATTTTGATTCTTTCTCCCACAATTTTTTACATTTTCCATTAATGTAAGCTTTATCTTCATTCATATCTTTGACCTTATTCGCCCAGGGACATTTTATACTCTTCATCACCCTGGTCAAGGGAGATTTTGGTCTAATATTGTGTATTTAATAAGATAAAGGCGATTATGCAGCAGCTCCCAAGCCTCTGGGATCAGACTCAGGCTCAGGCTCAGAATCAGGATGTTGCCAGGATCAGAGCATTTCCAGGATGTCCGTGCAGACGATGCCAAAAATGTAGCCCAATCTTTGTTAGCGAGGATTAAGAAGAACACATATCAACTCTGGGCTATGTTGTGGTGTCCTGTCTTTTGTAAAGGGATCAGACTGGGGTACATACACAGAGCTAGGATGAAACATGGGGATAAAAGGGTGTGATCCATAAAACTTGTGAATAAAAGCAGAGATCTATCGCAGTGTGACTGAGTTAGCAATTGAGTCAGAGAACGCGGTGTTCAGATGTAATTGATGTTCCTGGGAAACGTAAATGAAAACATGTGCAGACCGGTTTAGCATCTCAGGCTTTATTTAGCGTGTTCACTGCCATGCACCTCTTCCTGTTTCTCTTTCTACACCAGTTTGTCACCTCTTTTAATATATCGATTTTATGTTCTTATGAGTCTCCTATGAATTTGTGAGTCTGTGGGACACAGCCCAAAATATTGATTAGCATACTCTGTTTGCATGCATGGTTTGTTTATTATCCAGTATTTATATAAACATTCTAGCTGTTCTGCCTCGAGGTTGAATTGTTGGCTAAAGGTTTGCTCCACATATCTTGGAGTCTGACTATTAAAACCGCAAAGAATTTAGCAGAAACAAACACACCATCCACACATCATTAAACCACACCTGATGAAGTCAGCTATTAATCAGTTTTATATCACAGCACTGTTGAATTCTGGATTCTGATTGGTCAGGTGGTGTTGATTTGTTTTTATAACAGAAATTCTGACTTCTAATCAAAGATTTCATGAAATCATGTTCATATCATGTACATTAATCAGGCTTTTAAGGTAATGTAGCATCACATTGTGATTAGCATTATTTGAATTTGTATTAGCTTCTCATATGGCGTGATGTAAGTCACATCAAGTAACTCTCTCTCTTTCTCTCTCTCACACACACACACACACACACACACACACACACACACGTAGGTGCATGGCTCTTAAAATTTGCTTTGTTTATGATGTGTATACAGTTCTTTATAGAACTGACAACTCTAATGTTTATATGTTTAGAATTTAGATCATGATTTTATTTCACAAAGTGACCTAAATGCTGGGTGTGCCTAATAAAATGACTGCGTGTTTACATACAATCATGAATTTTATTTGTATTTGAATTTTGAAAATTATAGTATGTATGATAAAGTGCACTCATGGAACAATTCAAAATGAATAATAATAAATACATTTCATAATTGTATATTTCTGCGAATCATAAATCTAATTGTGAAACTTTACAATCATTTGAGAATTGCTACCAATCATCGAAAGTATTTTTAACAAGACAAAAGTTGCAAGAAGTGTTATATTAAACATTAGATGCAAGAATTGTTATATAAACCATTAAAATGTGTGATAAGTCATATTAATGATACAAGCTAATGTATTTTATAAATATACACAGAAAACTGTAAATTCGTTATAAATATTACGAGTCGGATTTTAAAATAGACAGGTGGAACACTTCAAAATTTCAAAACAAGTTCTTGTAATAATTCTCTTCTTGAGTTTAGAGGAGATATAGAAGTTTGCCTTAGTTGTTAGTTGCTCATGATGGGTTATGGGCTACTGCTTTAGCAAAATATGACAAAGCTAAAACTGCTCAGAGCTTTAAAACTCATATACAAACCTTAATAATTTGCCAATAAAGCCTAGCTAAATACTGACTAATGATCTCTAATCATCTCTAAAAAGTAACCAGTACTTTCCTTTCCCAGAAAGGACATAGGCTGCTATAGTGTAGTAGTGTAATGTTGTGTCATAGCAGCTTGTGAAGTGTTTGATTCTGTTCACTTATTTTGTGACACCTGAAGTGTTCATGTTATGAGATACTTCCTTGTTGACTGACATTATGTTACCTTGTGCAGTGAGCTCCCTCTAGTCATGCTCTTTAGGTAGGACACTGCAACAATGAAAGTCATGGTTGTATTATAGTAGGGGTCGCCATATTCTAAATATATAAGCCTGTTGAAGAAAATGTGTGATTCTTCACTCAGGCCTACCCAGGTTTTTCCAGGCCCAGCAATCAGCCATTTTCTGTATCCACCACTGCATGGATCCACATTGTTGTTGTTGTGTTTCATTCTATTATGTTACAGGATGACGATGATGATGATGATGATGTGTGTTTGATTCTGAGTTGATGATTTAAAAAAAAAAAAAAAGATGTCATGTTTGCAATATCTAGAGTGGTGTTCGATTCTGTCATGTCATGAAGTGAAATCTGAAGTGGTATTTGATTCTGTTGTAGTTCTCAATCTCTTGCAGTCCTGTCCTGTTCTGCTATGACAGGATTGATGTTGCTACACTGGTGTTGATCACTACTTGTTAGGCTGCAGGCTTGGTGGAACAGTACGGCTTTCATTTAGCAGAAAAGACAGTACTTGACCTAGGGCACTGTAAAAGATGAGAAAAAAAATGATGACGATTAGGAATACTGTAAGATAGATAATCAAATAAATAATAGAAATGACATGGTATGTCAAGTGAAAGCATCATATCTAAAGCATTGTACCAGCTAGACTGGTGGCTGGTAAGGGAGTGGAACTGGTTGTCTGATCACAGATCATGGATTTGTTCTGTGCTGATGCTAGCAGATATCCAGGTGAGCCTTGAATTAAAGAGCACGACCTACACAGATCCGAGCGGAACAAAATGACTGGAGAGAAAGCTGATTTCTGATATCTACTGTATGGCATATGAGCTATAATAATAATCATAAATTATAAACTAGGAAACTAAAGATTCCTTAAAATGACTACAGATCTTTGAAACTGTATAATAAACTATTTTATTTAAAATAAAATATGCTAGATATATATTTAATCATTATTTAAAAATGCAAACAGATCTTGTGTTCCTAAGGTTCTCGAGTAAATTGCCAAGCACTCCTCTGTTCTAGAGTCCATTCTAATGACCCAATATGGTGCCATTATAAATGATTACGGTGCTGAAATGGAATTAAGAAAGTCTCACTGAGAATGCACACGTGCAGCAGCCGACTGAACCGCAGAGCTACCACGATGGATTAGCATAGCATCGTAAATGTACTCCCTACAATCAAACGCACAAAAATAACAACAACAAAAGACAAATGTACAAAAATTATCCAATAATTTGATATCAGCATAATCAAAGATGTGAGAAAAGAATATAGATATAGATATAGATATAGTTTACCTGATAGTAAGTAGAAATTGTGTAACTGTTCCCAGAGGCCTGCAAGAGACAAGAGGAGCATCATTATATTCTCCAGTAAGGTGTTTACTACTACTACTACTACTACTACTACTACTAATAATAATAATAATAATAATATATAAAAACTTTATTCACTGAACACTTTTCATACATCTATTATCTCAAAATGATGTAATAAAAATTTAATTCTATGAATTTATGGAATAGAATGTGCAGGATGAATATAAAGGATGAATTAAAATATGAAAATAGTTCAGTGAGAGTAATTCAGTTATACCAATTATAATGATAACTGATGTTTGTAGGGCTGTGTCATATGACACAATGTATTATGTGACAATTGAAAAATGTCTACCATACACAACCAACACTGTGTTTTGGTAACTAGATGTTTTTAAATGCTGGAAAGCTAATGTTAATGTTTTTACCACTGTTATCATCAAAAACCTCATCAAAATATTCACATATACCAGGTGTATACACATTATTGAACTCTCATTATCGTTATTTCTTTTACAGTGCCCAATGTATCGTTATTTCAATATGAAAGTACCTGTAGTGAGATATGAGATTTTGTTAATATCACACAGCCCTAGATGGTTCTTCTTCTCTCTTATATAGTCAAAACAAGCTAGCATAAATTCTCTAAACAAATATTTTAATTGTCTTTTCAGTTCAAAATTCAATTTCAGGTGGTGTTTACAAATCCAAAGTAATAACAGGGAAATACAGATTAAAGCATTTAAATTCAGATTACTAATTGTATAACTCATACTATATATACATGAAATCTCTAAATACCACCCATTATGTGAACGGTCTTATGAAAAGTTTACACTTCTAAACAAGCTAAAATAACTAATGAACTAAAACTTCATCTAGAAAGTGAGAAAATAGGGGAACATACCATGTGACAGCATCTCTTCCTGGCAAACCTCAGATTATGGTATGGAGGAGCACCAACACATGATACCAACTCCAGGTGGCAGCATGGTCTTGTCCAAGCACAGACCTTTTCCTACACAGGCAAATTACTGAGTGTTAGAGCAATGCATACTCAATCCCAGGATTATTGTCTAAAGTTGCTAGATGATGTATCGTATTTTATCCAGACTTTACTTTATGAACTTCTCCATAAATTTTTAATCAGAATAAAATATGGTTTAATCTCACCCATCCATTATCCCGACCTCTCCGAGTCATTGAGCCCATAAAATGCTGTTGCTGCTTTTCTGATGTAGGAGTTGCCAGACGGAACATGAGTCTACAACCTGGCTTAAGTGAAGCAGCATTGTGCGTGTAGTTTGCCTGTGATGGAAGAATCAATGCTGAATTACTTATTTATTTACATAATTATAAAGGCAAGAGTAAAAATTCCCATTGAGGTCCACTTCTAGTATAATATTTGAGACTTATGTAAAGTTCACCTTATCTAGTTCAGGAGAATGTTCTTTAAATATAAAAGGATTAAGACGCAGGATTTAGTTACTAAACTGAGTAATTACAGTAATTGCTTTTAGTAATTGTAACAATTACGAGAACTTTGAACTCTTACCTGGAATTTTGCTGTAAAACTACTTTGGCATGTGGTATGATAATCTGTACTAGCTTTAATGCTATCAGGCATCTCCTCATTTCCATATGCGACTGAGATTTTCCATTCCATCACATGTACGAGCACTGAAAAGATCGAAGAAGTGATATACAGAGGGATAAAAAGGTCCAAATTAATGTTTTATCTTGTTTCATGCCGATGACAAAGAGAGTAAAAGTATAGAAGCCAAGCATGTGCACTAATCATATCTTACTGATTTTTTTTGTCTTGTTTAAATAATATTTTTAAATACTGTATATTTTCTCAATGGCGGTAATAGCAGTTTGAAATTTACATGTAGTTTGTAGTATATTGTATGCATTAATGTGTTTAGTTTGCTGTGTCGCACTAATAAAGGTGCTGGAGATTCCAGGAATATGTCATCTAAGCCAAATTGTATGCAAGCAATTAAAACTTAGCAACAGTAACAACAACAACAACACACCCATACAAGCACCACACACTACCATCTTAGCATATAGAGAATAATAGGGCCATAAACGTCAGGTTTCCACAAACATTTAGATTCATAAGGCAACAGTTCCATACCACTGAATCTACTATGACACAAGGCAATATAATACAATATGATGTGATTTCATTTATTCGTCTTCTGCCACTTATCAAAAGCTAAAAAGGACAGAAGTAAAATTAGCAGCAAATTTAGTTTTCTTGCTTAGTGTTTTAGTACATAACTGGGAACAGTTGCACTTCCGTCCAAATACATTCAGTCCAAAACAACGATACATTTTAGGAAAATATGACCACTTCAGTCCACAATCAAGACACAATTCCAAAAAATTTCATTTTTCTCTAATTGTGAATGTACACTCAAAAAATAACAAACACTAAAAACTAAATTAAATACAGTGGAATTAACTAATTTATCATGCATTCCATTATGCTCTCGAGATCATAGAAAATGCATCTCTTGGTTTACATCAGCTCGTTGGCTATCTCTACAACTAATATATCTATGGGAGAACTCTACATCATCACAAAAATAGGGAGCATATTCTTAGTAAGTCTTGTGGCCATTGGTGGTGACCTGGTGAAGAATGGCATGATTGTAATATTGTTAGGAAGTCTTTAAGTTAGCATAGCGTCCTTGGTAATATTTGTTCTTGAAAGACAGTAACAATAATTTGCACAAAAATGAAGCCCATCAGAGGCATTTTGAGCAACAAACATACCTATAAAGAAAATTGAGGATCCAGCCGCCTGCAGGAATGTACTCATGGTTGTGGTGGCAACCTCAGGAACTGGAATTGATGTGGAATTTTTTAGGACTTGTGATTGGGCCACAGCAGTACTGATAAGTCAAATTTGATATTTGCATTTGAAGTGGATAAATAATGCGATGATGAGAGATTACAGGTTCAGTCCAGCAGATGTAGTAGAGATGGTACAGGTGGTAATATCTTGGTGGTGGTATTAATAGTTGTAACTCCACTGGTAGTAGTAGAAGAATTAGAAGCTGTATGATGAATACCTTTTCTAGCAGTATCTCTCATGCTGCCATTACTGGATTGAACAGTTTTGATTGTAGTAGAAGGATTAGAAGCTATACTATGGGTAGCATTTTGTGTAGTATTTTCGGTGGTGTTATTACTAGTTGTAATTCCTTTGGTAGTTGTTGATTGATTAAAAGATGAACCAGGGGACCTTTTCTTGTAGTACCTTTGATGGTGCTATTACTAGTTGTAAATCCGTTCTAGTAGAAGAATTAGAAGCTGTACTATGGATACCTTTTCTTGTAGTATTTATGGGGGTGCCATTACTGGTTGCAACAGCTTTGGTCATGGTAAAAGTCCTAGAAGCTGTTCTACATTTAGCATTTGTTTTAGCTTCTTTGGTGGTGCTATTAATAGGTGGAACAGATTTGGAAGTGGTAGGAGGACTAGAATTTGTACTACAGGTAGCATGTCATGTAGGACCTTTCATGTCACAATTACTATTTGTAACTCCTTTGGCAGTAGTACAGTAGAAGGACCTTCTTGCTGTGAGGTGACAGTGTTGACCATTACACCATCATAGAGGCTTAGAAGCTGTGCAACTCTTTTGGTCGTTGTACAAGGCTTAGAAGCTGTACTATGGGTGCCTTTACTTCTAGTATCTTTGGTGGTACCAGAACTATTTGTCACTCTTTTGGTAGATGTAGAAGGATTAGAAGCTGTACTTTAGGTAACCTTTCCTGTAGTATGCTTGGAGGTGCCATTACTAGTTGGAATGACTTTTGTAGTTGTAGTATTAGATGTTTTACTGTGGTGGTGTTATATGAGTGCCTTTTCTTGTACTATCATTGGTAGTACCATTACTAATTGGTATAGCTTTGGGAGCAGTAGAAGGATTAGAAGCTGGACTATGGATACCTTTACTGGAAGTATATTAAGCAGTGGCATTACATGTTGTAACTCTTTTGGTAGTAGTTGAAGGATTAGGACTGTGTTATGGTTAGCTTTTCTGGTAGAATCTTTGGTAATGGCATTTGTAAGTCAGTCTCTTTTGGCAGTAGTTGACGGTGCACAAGCTGTGCTATGCAAAGCATTTCTTGGAGCACTTTTTGTGATGCCATTACTATCTATAGCTCCTTTAGTTGCCATCAAAGGTGCAGAAGCTGAACTTGGGTAACTTTTCTTGTAGTATGCTTGCTGGTGCCATTACTAGATGGAACAGCTTTGGTAGTCATTGAAGGATTAGAAGATGAACTATAGGGATCTTTTCTTGTAGTATGTTTGGTAGAACCACAACTAGTTGGAACAGCTTTGGTAGATGCAGAAGGATTAGAAGCTGTAATTTGGGAAAATTGTCTTGAAGTATGCTTGGCTTTGCCATTACTAGTGGGAACAGCTTTGGCAGTAGTTGAAGGATCAGAAGGTGTACTTTGGGAAACTTTTCATGTAGTATGCTTGGTGGCGCCATTACTAGTTGTAACTATTTGGGTAGTAGCAGAAGGATTAGAAGCTATAGAATTGGTACTTTTTCCTTTTAATATCTTTTGTGGTTCCATTACTGCTTGGAACAGCTTTGATAGTAGTAGAAGGATTAGAAGCTGTATGATGCATCCGTTTACTTATAGTAACTTTGATGGTGGCATTAGAAGTTGGATCAGCTTTGGCAGTAGTTGAAGGATTTGAAGCTGAACTGTGCATCCCCTCACTTGTACGCTCTTTAGTTGAGGCATTACTAATTGTAACTCGTTTGGTAGTAGTAGAAGGATTAGAAGCTTTTCTTGTAGTATCTTTGGTGGTACCATTACTATTTGTCACTCTTTTGGGTGATGAAGGATTAGAAGCTGTAATTTGGGAAACCTTCCCTTGTAGCATCTTTGGTGGTGCCATGACTTGGAACAGCTTTGGTAGTCATTGAAGGATTTGAAGATGAACTATAAGGATCTTTTCTGGTAGTATCTTTGGAGGTACCATTACTGGTTAGGAAAGGTTTGGTAGTAGTAGAAGCATTGGAAGCTGTCCTATGCGTCCCTTTACTTATACTATCTTTAGTGGAGGCATTACGAGTTGTAACTCTTTTGATAGTAGTAGAAGGAGTAGAAGCTTTTCTTGTAGTATCTTTGGTGGCACCATTACAATTTGTCCCTCTTTTGGTAGCTGTAGAAGGATTAAAAGGTCGACTTTCGGTAACTTTTCTTGTAGTATGCTTAGTGGTGCCATCACTAGTTTTGGTTATCATTGAAGGATTAGAATCTGTACTATGGGTATGTATCTTTACTTGTAGCATCTTTAGTGGTGGCATTACTGTTTGTAAATCTTTTGACATTTAGAAGGCTTAGAAGCTGTAGAATTGGTAGTTTTTCTTGTAATATCTTTTGTGGTTCCATTACTGCTTGGAACAGCTTTGATAGTAGTAGAAGGATTAGAAGCTGTACTATAGGGATCTTTTCTTTTAGTATGTTTGGTGGAACCATAGCTAGTTGGAAAAGCTGTGGTAGTCGTAGGAGGATTAGAAGCTGTACTATAGGTATGTTTACTGTCACGATTCTGTCACGGAGGTGACGTGTGTTGCAGGATGCATGCGCAGGAGCTGGGATTAGATATATAAATGCATCTATTTAATAAGAAATAAGCAAGTGAAATTAGCAGGCAAACTCGAAAACCAAAACACGGGCAGAATGTCAGGCGAACGGGCGAACAGGCCAAACTAGGCAAGGCAGAATCGTAATCAGAAAACAGTCCAAGGTCCAAACCGGGAATCAAAACACGACAGACAAGGGCAAAGGCAAAACTCGGAAACGGGAAACGAAACAGTCATACACAAATAAAGCAATCAGGTAAATGCAAGGCTTGGCAGTAACACAACGCGGGGTTTGTTAAATGCTTCGCACCGAGTGTGCGAACGCGCGAATCTTTTAAAGTCCAGAGTTACAGGCCACACCTGAATCTCATTACAGTCAGATGACCTTGAACATGGCTCGTTGCGCGTGCGCCGTTGGCGCTGCTGTAGTGTGTTTTCAGCGCTGCTTTCCGAGGCACCTGAAAACAGGTGCATTTGCAAGGTGCGCTCCGTGCGGCTCTTCCAAGCGCTGCGGAAGCGCGTTCAGTTCGGGCGGATTCCTGACATTTACAATTTAGCATCTTTAGTGTTGGCATTTCTAGTTGTAACTATTTTGGTAGTAGTAGAACGATTAGAAGCTGTAGAATTGGTACTTTTTCTTGTAATATCTTTTGTGGTTCCATTACTGCTTGGAACAGCTATGTTTGTAGTAGAAGGATTAGAAGCTGTACTAGGTGTCCCTTTACTTGTAGTACCTTTAGTGGAGGCATTACGATTTGTAACTATTTTGGTAGTCATAGAAGGCTTAGAAGCTGTACTATGGGTACCTTCTCATGTAGTGTAGGTACGATAACTATTTGTCAATCTATTGGTACAGTTGTGCTTGAAAGTTTGTGAACCCTTTAGAATTGTCTACATTTCTGCTTAAATATGACCTGAAACAACATCACATTTTCACAGATGTCCTCAAAGTAGATCAAGAGAACCCAGTTAAATAAATCAGACAAAAAAAATTCACTTGGTCATTTATTAATAGGTGAAAATGATCCAATGTTACATATCTGTTAGTGGCAAAATTATGTGAACATCTAGGATTAGCAGGTGATTTGAAGGTGAAATTAGAGTCAGGTGTTTTCAATCAATGGGATGACAAT
>JAQMCW010003168.1:0-10869 GCA_030068335.1 Chrysichthys cranchii
ATGAAATTTAAAATCACCTAATTTTTCTCTTTAAATGATACATTTTCTCAGTTTAAACATTTGATATGTCATCTATGATCTATTCTAAATAAAGTATGGAATTTTGACACTTCCACATCATTGCACTCTGTTTTTATTTACAATTTGTACTTTGTCCCAACTTTTTTGGAATCGGGGTTGTATAAGCAGAAAACCGTAAAATCATTTCACTAATTTTTGTTCCCACAAAACTCATTAATAGGGCCACTATGTATTTCAAGTATTATATAACATACCCAGTGTAGTGCATGAATGCCTTAAAGTGCCACTCTGAACATGCTTATATTTTTGGACAACAGTGACCTGAACGAATCAGTTAGCAACAAATGAACATGAACATGAACATGAACTTTGTTCACTCTGGCAAGAGTGAGCAGCACTCACATCCACATAAATTGATTAAAAAACATCAAAAGAAGAACAATCATTATGCTTGCAATTCAAACAATGCTGCTACCAGTAGAGCAGAAGCCAGTTCGTAGGAATATTTGAAGGACTTTTATGAACCGTACAGATTCCAACAGAAAACAAATCACATCTTTAAGCTAGCAACTGTAATGAAGACAGTGATGGAACCTATACCAGCCTATAATGTATTTTATGCTGCTGCATAATTTGGTTCATACAGGCTAAACAAAATTTCCATTGTATCTACAGCCTACCTTTACTGCACCTCTTTTTTTTTTTGACTTTGTGCAAAATAAAAATGTATATATAGAGCTGAATTGCATTTGTAAACTGATCTGATTTGAGTCATCCTGCTTTATGTCACATTAAGTGGTAGAACATACTGTAGTCATATTGTTTTTTCTTGGCTTTTGAAAATAATCTCTGTCTTTGATTTTATAGTAGAATACAGTAATTCATTTACTTTGGGAAGGGGCAGTGACTGGGGGCTTGGGTTGGATGGGTAGGAAAAGGTTCTACTGAAAATGAATAGCTCAGAGCAGCTCATTAAAAAATTCAGAAGTGAATGTGAACTAGTTTATTTTATTCTTTTATGAAGTGAACATTGAGTTAGCTCTTGTAAAGTATGAACTTGCACAAAACTGAACATACCTGATTGCATCATTATAATTCCTACACAATTTGTACACCTAATATTGCACCATACTGCAAACTCCACCATGAACATCCATGGTGTTAATATAGGTGTGTGTGTGTGTGTGTGTATATATATATATATATATATATATATATATATTAGTTATGGCATCAGGCATCATTAAGTTAAGTTTCCCTAGCACTTTTCACAAATTAGATATTGCTGTTTAATACATATTTGGATAATGTACTGAGAATTACCTTAATAAAGAGTTTAATTTTTATTGGCACCGGTCCAGCAATTAACATTTAAAACATTAAATCCTGATGAGAAAATGTTTAATTGAATCCATTAAGGTGATCACCAAGGTGGCAAAGTGGTTAGCACTGTAGCCTCACAGCAATAAGGTCCTGGGTTTTATCCCCGGGGTTGACACGGATGCCTTTCTGTGTGGAGTTTGCATGTTCTCCCCGTGTCCGCATGGGTTTCCTCCCACAGTCCAAAGACATGCACAGAGGGGATTACGCTAATTGGCTACTCTAAATTGCCCAGAGGTGTGAATGTGTGTGTGAATGGTTGTCTGTCTCTGTGTGTCGGCCCTGCGATGGATTGGCAACCTGCCCAAGGTATTCCCCGCCTCTCGCCTGAAATCAGCTGGGATTGGCACCCTGTGACCCTGAACAGGATTAAGTGGCAGAAGACGAAGGTGATCCCTATTAAGAAGTGAATTACAATATTTCTAATATTTCTACAGCAGAATTGTCATCAGTTTTCTTCTTGCCTGAAAAGCTCTGACCAACAAAGTTTTCAAAAATAAAAGAGAGTTCTTATCTTTTATGTTCTCCACACTTACCCTGCATTACTCGCATACAAACTTGTTTGATGTGCTGATCACCTGGTCCCTTCCCCTGTAAACAGATACTACACATTCAATCACACTGCCACCTTACTATTAGTAATGGGTACACCTCTTAAAAACTAGGTACAAAATGTATCAGATTTACAAATCAAATGTAATATACAGTAGATTGCATTTTTTTTTTAAATATGCTGTTAGGAAACAGGTAGGAAAAGTTAATTCAGACGTTGTGAAATTCTGATTATCTTTTGGACATATTTATGCAGAAATAAAGAAAATTCTAAAGGGTTCACAAATTTTCAAGCAGCACTGTAACTGCCTTTTTAAATGACGGTTAAAAATACATTTTGCCCCACTCTAATAGTTAACTCACTGCTGTGCCCTGAGAACCACGAGGACCTGGAGATCCTCTGTTTCCCTGTACACCACGGGGGCCAGGACTACCAGGGGGTCCCTGGATGCCAGGTTGCCCACGTGCACCCTCAGGGCCTCTGTTGCCTGATTCTCCTAGATTACCAGTCTGAAATTAAAATAAAAAACAGTGGTAATGCAACGAATGGCCCACATGTAACAAAAATAAAGCAAACCTCAGAATAAAAACAGTGAATAACTTTGCCTCAGTATACAATTTAAGTCTATAAAACCATGAGCACTATGGCTCAAAATACTAAATTCAAAGCTTACCGCTCCCTTAGGTCCAGGCTCTCCAGGCTCCCCCTAAATGTACATGGCATAAAGTAGCATGCGTTAAAATAACATACTTATTTTTATATTGCAACCTTTCAGAATAATACATCATTAACATCAACAGTGTATGTAAGTTTATTCTAGAGTGAAGTTATTCAACTTACAAAATCTCCTTTGTCTCCAGGGGTTCCCTCAGCACCTTGCTCACCCTAGGAAAAAAGATATATTACCACAAGAAAAAATAATACTGTATTACTTTCAGTTACATATCAGTCATTATGCCAAAGCACATGGTGTTGTACTAAGCTGTTGCAGGTTGATATGGACAAAGAAATGCATAAGTAAACCAGAACCTCACCTGCTCGCCTTTAGATCCAAGTTCACCAGGGTCCCCCTGACACATTGTTCATAAAAAGCAACCCAAAGCTTATTTTTACAAACAGACAAATAACACTTTAACAAGAAAAAATACATTAAATTTGTTTTTGGCTTGGTATTTTTGTCATAACCACATTGTTCAGTGGTGGAGTTCATTTGTACAGGCAGAACTGTTTAAAAATAATATCTAAAAGGATTTTAAACTCTGAAATACTAAAAATTATTGAAAATATATGTGTGTGTGTAAATATACAAGGGAGGATCAAAAAGTAAATGCAATTTTGAAATTACAAATATCAAATTACTGATATCAAAAATCAGCCTTCCCCTAAGAAAACCATGTTAACGTTCTTTTGTGACATAAAGGGGCACATAGGCAAACACTGAACAGTGCAAATTACTGTGCATTCAACCTACAATTCACAATATTTGCAGAAGAGGAATGCTGTCCAAAACACTCTTGCTGCACCATGACAATGCATGTCCTTATACAGCAGCAGCAACAGTAAAGACAGTGCAAAGACTTGGGGTCGAATGTCTTCCACATCCTCCTTACAGCCCTGATCTGGTGCCAATCGATTATCACGTCTTTGTTCCACTGAAGGAGGCACTGCATAGTCACAGTTTCACCTCTCATGATCAAGTAAAGGAAGTGGTGCACACCTGGCTACAGGAGCAGCCAAAAACATTTTCTGGAGGAATACAGTAGCCAGTTAAATGATACAACTAATGTGTCTTCTTGCACAGGGTCTATGTGAAAAAGTGATATGTTCACTTTCTTACAGCTACTTCTATTAAAGTCATTAAATTTATTTTGCCTTTACTATTTGATTGAGTCTCATTTGCTGGACACTTACTTCACATTTGTCAGTCCAGCTCAATGGAAGAAAGCTCTGGAGACTAGGGAGGCCAAGACATAATTCTCAAAACTTTTTGCTTTTCTTTGGACTGGATATAATTTTGGCATAATTCTGAAGAATGTTGGGACCATTATCCTGTTGAAGCATGGAATTTTGTTCAATACATAAAACAGAAAAAATAGTGTAATGTTAAAGAATTAAGTGATACTTTTCTTTTTTTCATGATCCCTTTAATTAGGACGAAGTCTGCAGATCTTCCTCCCACAAAACACCCCAATACCATCATGGATCTATCTCCATGTTTCACTGTAGGAACAATACATTTTGTGCTTGCCCTTATCCAACATCTGCCGCCTGATGTAAACAAAAATTCTGTCTTATCAGTTGTGACACAATACAGATAACAGAAGATTGAAATGAGGAGCAAAGGGTCAATTAAACCACTCACTAAATAATGAGTGACAAGACATACAGATGGCCACTGTTTGGTGCAAAAACAATCATCAAGAGAGGCCAAGAGCTAATCAAGTTCTGATATTAATAAACAGAATGCCAACACGAAGTGAATATCATTGCAATAAGTACAGACCTGATATAGGTTTTCAAAACCAACAGTTTCAGCCTATTACTTTGGAAAAAAATATTGAAAACCAGACAGTTACAATTGTTTTAAGTTTTTAACATCCTTTTGTCACTGACAAAAAAGTTAAGCACAGTGGCTGAGTGGTTAGCCCTGTCGCCTCACAGCGAGAAGGTCCTGGGTTCGAGCCCATCTTGCATGTTCTCCCCGTCTCCCCATGTGGGTTTCCTCCGGGTACTCCGGTTTCCAGTCCAAAGACATGCACAGTGGGGATTAGGCTAATAGGCTGCTCTAAATTGCCCGTAGGTGTGAATGTGAGTGTGAATGGTTGTCTGTCTCTGTGTGTCGCCCTGCAGTGGATTGGCGACCCGCCCAGGGTGTGTCCCGCCTCTCGCCCGATGTCAGCTGGGATTGGCGCCAGCTTCCCCCCGCGACCCTGAACAGGATTAAGCGGCAGAAGACGAGCGACAATATCAGATCAAGTTGGCAGTACAGGCACACTGCTGGTCCCATGTCAGTAGGGTGTGGCACCCCCTCAGGCCTGGATACCAGTGGCAATTCAGAGCAGACTGGAGTCATAAGCCTGTTGTATCTGGGAAAGATCGGGAACTGGCTGGCTACAGGAGCACCTCATCATGATGTAGGCAGTCCAGTCCAGACTTACATTTCTTACTGAAAGACTGTACCAGGGTGCTGGTACAGGAGGGAAAAGACATGTGGATGCAGGATGTCACTGCCATGGTGCTGTGCTGTATGGATTGTAGGCACAGATGTCATGGGGTTCTGTAATGCTTAGCACACAATATGATAATCCTCCCTTGGTATGCTCACATACACATTGGTTCCAACACTGTGACATCTGTACACCTCACATGTCAGACAACTGCGTGCTATGACCACCCAGCCTCATGCAAACCCAAAATGTGACCCCTATTAAAATGTGTCAAGTGCTGATAATACTGTCTAATGCATCTATGAGGCATCACCTGTGTCTGGTGACCTTCAAACACTGTTTTGATTGACTGTTGGATGCTCTGGCAAGTGCCTGATAACACTGTCCCTCCACTTGTGATGCCACCAATTATGCCCTCTTTTGCCATTCTAGATGTGCCAGCTCCTTGCGAATTGAATCATTTACAAATTCATAAGCATTTGCACTCTACCAACATGGCTGATGCACTCCCAGGCATTAAGTCACATGACTCCTGTTTGGATGCAGGTGCATCCAATCTACACACACAAAAAACACTCACACACACACTACTTAGGACTCAGCTTATCTGTTACTTTGAGAAGCCCTTCTTTGATCTCCTGTTTTTCTTTTTTTTACTTTGTTCCTGTGTTTTGTACCTAGCCACTGATATTCTGTTTCTGCCTTTTCCTTGCCTATTTTTTATTTTTTTGGTTTACAAGTTTACCTTATGTACCTGTACCTTTGCCTTTAGTTAATTAATAAACATAATCAATTCCTTTGCTTCCTCCTACCTGGAGCCACACCCTGCAACTCTGATGGAATGCTTTGCAAAATGTGGATACAGAGGGATCACAGGAGTATGGCTTTATGAACACCATGCCCTCCTTCTTTCTTCAGCAGCCAGAGACTTAAGATGGGGTAAAGAAAAGTCCATGAGTTTTTCTACTCCACTACAGTTTATTTTGGGACAGCCTGGTAGAGCCCAAGCCTTTGGACCTCATTTGAGTGAACTGCATGATGCACTGGATTTTAAAGGACCAGCTCACCTTTTCTCAGACCATCCTATCAACATTCGGCACCCATGCCTCTGGAATCTGAAGGACTTTGGTGTGATGCTTAGGTTGTTCTATGGAGCCTTTAGGAAGGCAGTCGGCAGTCCAGATTTTCCTTGGTAGGCTGAGAAAGCAGCCTGGACTCCAGAGCTCCCTCCAGTGGCCAAATAGGAGGCAACACCTTGCAAGCTCCAGTGGCTGAGAAGGAGGCAATCACTTCAGAGCCCCCTCCAGTGGCTGGCTGAGAAAGCAGTCTGCAAACCAGAGCTACAACTGCAGGCTAAGAAGACTTCCTGCACACCACAGCTACAACTCCATGCTGAAGAGATGGCCTGCACTCCCCTGCAATCTGAGAAAACAAGATCATCTCTATGCCTGATTCCAAGTGAAATCATGAACCCATGTCCAAGTTGGCACAGCCTGTTCAAGCCTCAAAGTCGGTTCAAGCCTCAAAGCATGAGCCAGTCTTCAAGTCAGTTTCAATCTCACAGCCAGTTCCAGGCTCACAGCTCATTACTGTTCACACCTCATAGCCTGCTCTGGTCACGGCTCCAGAACCTGCTCCAGTCCCTGTCACAAAGTTCGCTTCAGCCTCATGGCCCACTACAGCCTCACATCCTGTTCCAGTTCCAGTCTCAGAACCTGTTCCTGTCTCAGAGCCAGCTCCATCTCCTTTCTCAGATCTAGTTCAAGCCTCCAAACCCGTTCCACTTCCCAAGCAAGTTCCTGTTCCAGTCAGCACACCCTCCCCTGTTCCTGTCACAGATCTAGTTCCAGCCTCCAAACATGTTCCAATTCCAGTTTCCAAGCAAGTTCCTGTTCCAGTCAGCACACCCACTCCTGTTCCTGTCATGATGCCCGTTCCTATTCAAGTCGTGATGTCTACTCCTGTTCAAGTCCCAGCATGCACTCCAGTTCCTGTTCAAGTCACCCGCTCCAGTTCCTGACAGAATGCATACTTCAAACCAGTACTTGTGTTACTACCCAGAGACCACCTCATCAATGCCACAGTAGGCAAAATTGACAAAGAACTTAAAAATACATTACCTATCCAGTTACAAGTGAAATGTGCTAATGGGGGGAGGGGGCACATGTCATGGGGATAAGGTGGGGTAGGGGTGTTGATGCAGCAAGATCATTTTAATGGTGTAAAGTTCATTCATCTTCTGCCACTTAATCCTGTTCAGGGTCTTGGGGTGCCAATCCCAGCTGACTTCTGGCGAGAGGCGGGGGAAACCCTGGACAGATCGCCAATCCACCGCAAGGCCAACACACAGAGACATACAACCATTCACACCTATGGGCAGTTTAGAGTGGCCAATTAGCCTAATCCCCTCTGATCATGTCTCTGGACTGTGGGATTCTTCCCATGCGGGCACAGGAAGAACATATAAACTCCACACAGAAAGGCACCCGTGTCAAACCTGGGGCTTGAACCCAGGACCTTCTTGCTGTGAGGCAACAGTGCTAGCAACTTAGCTACTGCACCGCCCTTAGTGTAAAGTTATATTTATTATATTGTGGAATGTCCAAGAGACAAGTTAGACAAGACAAATATGACTAACTAAAGTTTGCAGCTGAGCATATAGACAAAGAAAAAGCCTTCTGAAGGAAAGTGTTATGGTCAGATGAGACAAAGAATGAGTTTGGCCATAATGACCAGAGGTACAGAGGAACACTTAACATGCTGTATTAAGCATGGTGGTGATAGCATCATGCCTTGGGGCTGTTTTGCTCCCAGAGGAATTGGTGCTCAGCATTCTTCAGCATAACCTCAAACCATCAGCTAGACCATTGTACCCAATGGGTGTTCCAAAAGGACAATAACCCAAAAGTCACATCAGAGCTGGCTGTTGAATGGATAAAGCAGGCTAATATTAAGCTTAAACTAATTAACCTATTCCTGACCCTTAACACTATTCAAAACATGTGAACTGTGCTTAAAAGGCCAAAAACAACACATTTTTATTAAACTCTACCAATTTTGCCAAGAAGAGTGGTTAAATATCCAACCAAAATTCTGCCAGAAGCTTGTTGATGGCTACCAAAAGCATCTGTTCAAAGTGAAACTTGCTAAGGAACATTTAACCTAATATTATGTGTGCTGTATGTGTTTTTGACTCTGTATGTATAATTCTGACCCTGTGCTGATTTCAGAAAACACAAAATAATATAAAACTTGTGCACTAAATTGCTGTTTTTTCTGAAAAACAGTTAAAAATCATTCTTCCTCAGAAAAAGAACAGTTCAAAGAAATCACTGAAAGCCCGATATTGATGTTCATAATGGCTGTATGTGATTTCTAACTACAACTGTATATGGTGTGTGAGTGAGTGAGTGAGTGAGTGAGTGAGAGAGTTTTTAAATGCCAATACCCTGTCTCCTTTCTCTCCAGGTGAGCCAGGGGATCCAGGAAGTCCAGGCAAACCAAGATCACCTTTAGAGCCCTGCAAACAATTTTAATATTTATATTAGATAGTCTTTCCACATTTACAAGGGTGTAATCTGAGATGATGTCATGACAAGGAGTGGCAAAACAAGTGGTACAGCCTCTAATTACTATACTGGCTATATTAAAAACTATTTCAAGTGCAACCTGTTGAATGGTTACATAAAAAAGAACCATAGATACCATTAGGTTGATCATTTAATTAACTTCAAACAAGAATGTCTTTGATGTTTTTGTCCCATCTGCAGGATATGAATAGAGGATTCTTATAAAGGAAAGACTTTTTGCATACAATTTTTAGCCAGTGTTTTAATAATAGGATGATAAGTAAGTAAATTGTCTGTCTTAGCAGTGTAATGTGCAAACTTTCTTAGTAAATCCAGTTATAAAATAGTCACACATTTCCTTACCTTTTAGGGATAAAGTATTAACTCACACTGCAAAAGTATTCAATTGGCATAGAGTATGGTAGTTCAAATTTGCCTTTGAAGTTAAAGGGAGCTGGCAGTGATTCAGAAAATGCCATCAATGTACTGGAGATCCATTGCAGGTTCAGTAAATTGTTCCTAGGCTTTTTGCTCAAAAAATCGAATGAAATGGTCTGCATAGGGCCCATTTTAGTGCCCTTGTTAATGCATCTTACCTGAGAGTAAAACTTAGAGTTAGATCTGAAAAAAATTATTTCTGGTCATTTTAAGGTAATATTAGTTATTGAGGTGTAGGTGTGTTTGTGTGTGTGTGTGTGTGTGTGTGTGTGTGTGTGTGTAGTAACTATCAATGGTCATTGACAAGCTGATTACAAAACCCTGGTTAGTAGAAGGCTAATTCTCTGCTTCTTTAAGGTAAAGGACTTTTATCCAAACAACTGCTCCACCATAATCAGCTGACTGAATGAAAATTAAAACCATGAAAAAAACTTTATTGCTATTAATAGCAGTGAATTAATTGGGGGTGTACTTTATAGCTATTTAAAGCCGTTGTTTAACACAGATCACTCAGTAGAACAGAGAACAGGAGAATGGGATGGCTTGATTGATTTGTTCTCTTAGCTGGGTAACACTTTCCACACTATGGTTCAGTCTTTTATTTCCTACAAATCAGTTAAAAGAATTTGAAAATTAACAATTTCACATTTTTTTTGTATAAAGACAGGTCGCAAGCTCTTAAACAATTTCTGAATTCATGTCTGGACCTACTGGCATTGAGAACTGGCATCAGAATTTGGGTACAAAATTAATTTGGTCCTAGCTTATCATATAGTGGCATACATGACTAAAAATTAATCCTGCAGTATGATACACAGACTACTTTCCTTTTTAATGTACAAACAGGTATTCACATGCAGCTTTTACCATGAAGTTCCTCTGTTGTGTTATTCTAAGAAACTAGTGGATTTTCTGCACTTTGGATGATTCTTACAAATTGAATACAGTGAACCCCCGCAATACCGCGGTTCACCTCTCGTCATCTCCGCTGTATCGCGGATTTTCAAAATTTTGATTCGCGGAATTTTTGGCTTTCGTGGGACTCTGGAATATAAAATATCATTTAAACAAATGTTCATTCAAATATTAAAAGTACATTTAAATCGAAATAAAACAGTATGCACTGTATTTCATTAACGGATGAAAAGTGAAAGTTGCTGTGTAAGCCACTTCTGCTTCAGCTCGTGAAGAGGAAGTGACCTCACTGGCAGTAAGTACATAGAATTTTATATGTTGTTAAAATTACGTATGTTTAAGAGTGTAGAAAGTGATTAAGAGCATAGGACGTGTTTATAAACGAGTGGAAATGGTTTATAAAGCCTTAAAAAAAAAAATTATATATATATATATATATATATATAAAATTATAAAATCAAGCAGGCCAGTCAGGTGATTGAGAGGCAGCGTTAGGTTACGGCAGTTGTAAACAACAAGTGACGTCACCGGCGCTTTCACTCCTTGTCCATGAGCTCTTATGGCTCCAGTCCAGTAGCTTTGTGTCCTGTGAGTCTATCTCCTCAGCACTCAGCGCCTCCGGTACCGTGAGTTTTGAGCTTCTTTCCCATACGTTTTCCCCGTCGCCATTTCCGCCAGTTAAACCCTCCGTCTCCTGGTTGTTTTCCCCTTTGTATTGACAACGTGTGAGCTAGTTTGCCCACGTGAGTTTGTACATGACACACTATTGGATGGGAGGCGACCAACCAGAGAGCGCTGTGTTGTGTATCCTGGGCGCTGATTGGCT
>JAQMCW010003176.1:0-10867 GCA_030068335.1 Chrysichthys cranchii
ATCCTATATGCGTATTTACTGCCGGTGAGGTCACTTCCTGTTCACGAGTTGAAGCGGAAGTGGGCTACGAGCCCCTTCACTTTTTACCGCTAATGAAATACAGTTCATACTGTTTTATTTCGATTTAAATGTTCTTTTAATGTTTGACTGAACATTTTTTTAAAATGAAATTTTTTATTCCAGAGTCCCGCGAAAGCCAAAAAATTCCGCGAATCAAAATTTGAAAATCCATGATGGAGTGAATCCGCGAGAAGTGAACCACGTTATTGCGGGGGACAACTGTAATATGTATGATTTGTGGTTATCAGAAAACAATATCTCCGTGCTAAGAATCCCCGAGAAGAAGGCCTTCAAAGAATATTAAGCATTGCAAAACCGAGAGGACGTGACAACGGTCCAAAATACTTTCTCTTAAAAAAGTTTCATATCATGTATCATCCAGAGCAAACTACTCCAAGACTAACATCCGTGAACAGGAAGGTACATCAGTCTAAAACGAGGGCCGGTCCTCACCAGTCTCATCAGAAGAGTAAGCAGTGAAGATTCACCATCCTTTACAGGAAACATTTCTTGATAGCATCAAACCAATATGTCTGACACCCATTACAACAGGTAGCTACAGAAGAAGTGTAGAGAATGTTGTAAACAAAGGTCAGTTTTATGTTTGCAGTGATCAGCTCTCCAGTCTCCAGGACAGCAAACACACACCTGACCTTTTGGATGGCTTTGGCAATTGGTGTATGGATTCATGCACTCAGAGGAACCACCAAACATGTATTGAGGAACCATCCTTGAGATGTTCTACCCCAATCTCATAGAAGATGCTGCCACATTCAAACACCAGTAATACTGGAGACGGCAATTCTGATTCATCACTGGGAGCAAGACGCTAATCAATACGCTCTGTGCAATTGGCCACTGTATTTCTTTTTATGATTTTTAACACATCGAATATCTAAGGAAGACAGTGGTGTCTATATCCACACTGGGCTTTCTGATGTGTCTGAACATGGGATTACTGACATATCCATTGACACCTTTCATCAAAATAAAGACGTTCTGAATGAACAGCACGTCGATCACGCTATGGCAATGGTTGTACTCAGAAGAGACATCATGTCTCCGCAGTATAGAAAATAATAGTAAGGGTTTTACAGAGATCTCTAGCTGCTTTATAAACACCTGTGCTGGTGAAAATCTTAACAGGTACGTGTTGAGTTTCTGTTTATATTTGATTATGAGCAAGCTGCCACTGCTGGGCCCTTGAGCAAGGCCCTTAAATAAATGTAAGTCACTCTGGATAAGAGCGTCTGCCAAATGGCAATAATGTAATGTAATGTACTTTACCATGGCTTACCTGCTAAGCATTAGCAGGCTCAATGGTCACACAATGCTCTTTAGTGTGTATGCTAAGGAAACAGCTACAGATATGCTTAACGGCAAACAACTGGTAAGTGGAGTTAGGAGCATTAAACTGGCCACTGAGGCTTCGTTCAGGCTCTTCTTGAAAGCAATGCAATCATGGCTTAAAAAACAAGCCCAAAGTCATATGCCTGAAGCTTAGGAGCAGTTTCTGAGAGATACAACATGCATTCAGTACTGATAAGAACTTTGTGAATATGTTCTATGTGGTATTACGTTCCAGAACAGTATCCAGATGTTCTCATATGAGGGAGTTAAACACTGAATGGTCTGAATCGTCTCATCTGTTAATATGCTGTGTAACTTTCAACTCCAACTGAATCGCATGTTAGAAGTCATCACTTGGTTTAGAGTTTGTTTTAATTTAGTGGCTACTAATCAGGCAGTGGTTCAAACCATCATGAGGGAGGGTAAGATTCAGGATGGAGTGGGTGGATTTACATTACTAAAGGCAGCTCTCAAAAGATGGCTGATGACAAGTCATGTAATCACAGCATATTTTGATGCAATGAAAGACCTTTATCATACTGATGATAAGAGTTCAAAAGCACATCAGGAAAATGCAACATCCAGAATGGACAGAGAAGAGAGATGGCAGGACTCTTTTGACCTTGACAGCTTTCCAGACAAACTGACTATTCGTCACTGGTCAGGATGCATCTGAGAAGGTGGCAACAGCACTTTCATGTTTCCTCAAACACGGAGCAAAGCAAAACATGACTTTTATTGGAGAACACCTGCCAAAACCGACCAGGACAAAAAACCTTTAGAAGCCAGAAAAAAAAGAAAGAAAAGAAAACATTGTGCCACCTTCATTGAGATTGAAAAGTGAGTTGGGACCAGTACACGACAGGTCCCCATAGACTCTGTTGTGCTCTTCCAAAACCTTCTTGCTGTTTCCAAGCAAAGAGAGGTGTCCATGGAAACTGTTATGTCTCATGAATTTGGTTTCCCCTTTTCTTTGTTTTGTGGTGAAGAAAGTGTGAGGAAAACAGCAAAGGCTGATGTTGCAAAGAAAATGAAAACTGTAGCTGAAGAGTTTCCCCAATTGCCAAATTGAGAAGAACCATTTGTGTACATCATTGATGGCATGGCTCCTCTAGAGGCTCTCCATGTTACAATCTTGGGAAGATTATAGCCTTAATAGGAAAGGGGGGCTTCAAGTGTGTATCAGTGGTCTTTGACCATTCCTTTTCAGTGAAAGACCTTGAAAGGAAACAAAGGGGCACTGTTTGAGTCACAAGTTTAACAGGAAATGCAAATGCTCCTAACTGTAGAAAATACCTGAAGTGCAGTGGGAACAGTGATTGGAGGGGGGATGGGATGCTCAAGCACCTTTCCCCTCAGTGGCCATGGTGCCATTTTTGGCAATGTGTGTGTGTGTGTGTGTGTGTGTGTGTGTGTGTGTGTGTGTGTGTGTGTGTGTTTGTCTGCCTATGACTCTTATCCAGAAGAATTTTAACAATTAATATTATTATATTATTATTAAAATAATCACATATTTACTATAAGTTGTAAATGCCCATCTGATTTCCATCCATAAGCTGAAGAGTGAAGATACTGGTAGCTGTAGGTGTGTTACAATATCTGTTCAGGGGCATTAGACCATGGGTAATGGTGGATCTGCCTAAGCAGGGCTGTGCCTCCAAAAGTCTTGCAAATAAACCGATTTTGGTTTGTAAGTTTGCTAACTTTGACACTTTTTAAGACTTTTTTGGAGACTGTTATTAAATAATTTCCATGATAAGTTAGTTCTGTTGTCTGCCTGTAGTTTCCTTTATGTGCGTATCTGGCCCCTGGCTGTTCCTCCCTCTTCCTTTGGCCACAAAAGCCAAAGTGGTTTGATTCGCTTTTTAAATTTGATCACCTGCCCTTCTAAAGGTCTCCGCATAGCCACACTGTCTCAAGAACAAACTGTCCCAAAGGAACTCACAAATATGACACATCTGCACTGCGGTGACAGCAGAAATGGCAGTGTCTTTCAATGGGCTTGATGTGCACAGCAGAAGTTTGCTTTAGCTTTGTTCCTGAATGTCCATACAATTAAACATTTAGTCCCCGAGGATAACACGGTGGAGGAACATGGCTGCAGGAGACTCAGGAAATGATTTGTGTCATTCATGATCAATGTTTCACCTTCAGGCCACTTTCATCTAAACGTGTTTCCTTTCCCTTGTTATGTTCATGTTCATGTTATGTTTATACTTTTATATGCTTTTTACATTCAGGGCAAAAAAGAACCTTTATTTGCCCCTTATATTAACGTGACATACCATTATATTTTGCTTTGGACATGTCACATGCCATCACATGTTGCATGCCATCAATCGTACCAGTTCCATTTACATTCAGGCTCTTCATACATGTACTGTAGAATAAGTATCCCCCTACTCACTAGTACACCAATTTTGGGATCAATCAGAATCACATTATTTTATAACCACATTATAAAACTACATGAATTCAGGTGTATCAAGACTTTATTTAGTACTTTTTACGTTATGGGGTGTCACAATATTTGTTCATTTAACCTTTTTTTTTTTAAATACAAGAATCCATTTCATACATGGGAGAGCTTAGGAAAAAACTTGTTGCCCGCTAAACTAATTGTGTAGGCTATGCAAAAAAGGTTCTTTGGAGACATACATTCAAAGGGTCATTTATTTACAGAATAAATGCTGTAAATGTACATACAATGGTATATCATCAAGCAAACCTTTGATTTCCCAATCTGTGATCCTTACCCTATCTGCAATACATGTACACAACATTTTGCTTACGCTTTATGATGGCACCAGGTCTGTCGGGCGCATGAGTATAATTTTATCATATCAGGGTGCACTTTGTAGCAGTTTGAAACCAACATCGTTATTTTGCATGTGATATGTGCATTTGTTTCAAACACTGCAAAAACATCTGATGGAGGGAAGGTGTGTCCTCAAATGCTGTAAAAGGTTACATGGTGAATTAGCAGATGAGGGCAAAGTTTAACAGGAGTGAATGAGAATGAGGTTAATTAACATTAATAAACAACCTGATTATGTAGGTCCCCCCTTGAGCTGACAAATCAGTGCTGACCTGTTGAGGCATGGACTCTTCAAGACATCTCATGGTGTCCTCTGGTATCTGGCATCAAGAGCTTTTAAGTCCTGTAAGGGGCAAGGTGCTTGGATTGGACTTGTTTGTCAAGTACATCCCACAGATGCTTGATTAGATTGAGATCTGGGGAAATTGGAGGCCAGGTCAACACCCTCAACTCTTTGTCATGTTCCTCAAGCCATTCCTGTGGCAGGGTGCATTATCCTGCTGAAAGATGCCCCTGGCATTAGGGAATACCCTTGCCATGAAGGGGTATACTTGGTCTGCAACAATGTTTAGGTAGTCAAAGTAACATCAACATGAATGCCGGGGCCCAAGGTGTCCCAGCAGAAGATCACCCATAGTATCACACTGCCTCTGCCAACTTGTCTTCTTCCCATATAGTATCCTGGTGCCACCTTGTCTCCAGGTAAGTGACACACACGCACCCAGCCATCTACTGAACTGAAAAACAAAGCGTAATTCATCAGACCAGGCCAACTTCTCCCATTGGCCCGTGATGTTCACAAGCCCTTTGCAGGTGCTTTCTCTGCTGGACAGGGGTCAGCATGGGCACGCTGTCTTGTCTGCAGCTACAAGCTGTGATAACTCAGATCAGTGAGCCTTGGGGACCTATCATCTGTCGCTGGTCCACTGGTTGTCTTCCTTTGGATCACTTTGGTAGGTACAAACAAGTGCATAGTGGGAACAACCACACTGTGGGGTTTCTGCGAGCAAGTTGTCCAGCCCCCACAAACCTTTGGCCCTAGTAAAAAGCCGTTTAGATCCTTAGACGGAAGATTTCAAGTGCAGTTAGTCTCATAGATGAACCATTGTCTGTATCTGAAAGCTCATAGATTATCCATCAAGCTTTTGGCGCAATTAATGTCCAACAGTGAAGGACATCTACACCAAGTGATGACTCAAAAAGGCAAAGAGCATCATGAAATCTAGTCCCCTAAACCCCCCCCCCCGGACTCAGAGACTCAGGGCAATCCAAACACACACCACAATATTCAGGGACAGTTTTTACCAAACCAAAGTGCTGTCAGATTGTTCAACACACACTGATGTGACATAGAGATTCTGTTCCAACGTGCAATAATAATAATAATAATGTCCAGAATGTGCAGCATACTGTATGTTAACATGCAATATAAGTGTGTTTAACACACTTATGTGCAATATTGCTGATATACACTATACACACACTAAGGACTGTTAAACACTACACACTTTACATCCGTACCTTTATGTTCACTTATGGTGTCTTTTGGATGCCGTAGCCACAACTCAGGAAAGCAAGTTTGACTTATTAAAGGAGCATTAAAATGAAAATGAAAATGAAAATTGTGTCTTTGTTTTACGACATTTTGTTCAGCATCTTTGGAGAATGTTCTTACTAAAACAGGTGAGTTTTTTGTGCACAGTGAGGGAAGGCTCCACGGGTATTGGGTTCCTACTGGGAACAATGAAGAAGAGAGGTTCACATTACGGTACATAGGTGTAACTTAACCTGGAATGTTCTGCATGCAAGACTAATAAACAAAGTAAAGGTAGAACACTGTAAATGCTGTGATTAAGGAAGAGCAAGTGGTTTTCTTTGTTCTGGCTCACTGTAAATTTTGCGACACGCTGAAATCCAAACTGAGACATAGTCCTTTAACATATTGGTAGTTTGCCTGCATGCTGTAGGGTAATGCACTTCATGTTGCATCATCACCTCTATATTAATGACTTAAAAAATATGAGAGCAGAAATGTTCTCTGTATGCATGTACAGCGTACTGCATGACCTCCTTATCTCCACAATAAAGCTGTAATTCCTGTGGACCTCCCTGAGGAACACACTAGCAACTTGGCCTTGTTATGTAAGCTGCAGAAACAGCTGACTTCAAGAATACAGTGCTGAAAAATACCTTTATGAGGTCTCAAGACTGGCATCAAAACAGATATACAGTGGAACCGAGGCAGTTATTTCCATATGAATATGTAATGTAAATCCAATTCATTCGTTCTAGGCACTCCAAAATAAATACATTACATTATAGTCATTTGGCAGACGCCCTTATCCAGAGCAACTCACATTTTTATCCCATTTATACAACTGAGCATTTTGAGGTTAAGGGCCTTGCTCAAGGGCCCAGCAGTGGTAGCTTGGCGGAGCTCGGATTTGAACTCCCGACCTTCCAAGCAGTAGTCCAACATCTTAACCCCCTGAGCATTACACCAAATATGTCCTGTATATGCAGTAAGCACTTACATGTAATTGTAGTGTTAGCAATCGCAACCAATAAAAAAAGCACAAAAACACTGGGAAGCGATGGGATTGTTTGGCTAGACGCGCGGGGTGATGCTCACACAACGAGAAACCTTTGTTTATTAGTTGCTTTCGCGAAATCAGCACCGAAACCCGATGAAATCTGAGGCGACTGACAAAAACCGAAGCAAATTTTTCGCAGAAAACCAAAGTCAGCGAAAACCGAGGTACCACTGTACACATGTCTTAAAGCCTCACTGGGGACTGACATATAGTCCCTCATTCATATCCAACATGTCAATGGCAATGGCCACCTCAGGATGGTGTTCTCAAGTCCCAGTTCAGCCCGTGATGTCAAACCAACATGGCTGCTCACGGCATCAGCCATAACCAAAGTAGGGCCTCTTACCTTTTAATGAGGTATGTAAGTATTATCGTATACAAATATTTGCTTGAGCTCGATCAACATTCCGACACAACACTGATTATACAGCTGTTCTGCGGCGGAAAATATACAGGACTCATCGATCACAGTTAGCTGACTAGCTTGTTGCTAAGAAAAGACAAATATGGAGGTGTTCCATTTGTTTTTTTGTTGTCAGTTTGTTGTCGCTTAAAATGCATGGAGGTCAATCGAATGCAGCATTCAGTAAATCCTTTCATTTCTTGTGCGTTCATTTTTCAAATTCTTCATAGGTATGTGTACAAGCTTTTCCCTCGCTCTTCCTGTGGCTACACGACAGATTGGACATCACATTGCCTTTTACAGCCACATCATGCTCATGATAATCTTTTTATGAATGCTGTTTAGGTCAAAAATAACTATCTATCTATCCATCCATCCATCCATCCATCCATCCATCCAACCATTATGTATAGCACTTATCTAACCGGGGTTGCGGGGAAGCTGGAGCCAACCCCAGTTGATTTTGGGTGTGAAGCGAAGTACACCCTAGACAAGTCGCCAGCTTCTAGGAGGGCTAACACAGAGAGTTAACAAACAATACTTCACATTCATTTTACACCAAAAGTAACTAACTAAATAAATGAGTCTGTGATATACATAAGCAATGTATGCATGCAGCAAGAAATATATAATAAATATGCCAATATACTGTGAAATAAATAAATGAAGATGGTACTGAATTCATTATTATAAAATATTATAATTATCATTCTATTATAAATAGCACTGTGGAATAAAAGTCCACTTTTGAATCAGCCATTTTGAAATAAAAAAACTGTCATTGTGTCATCGACACATGACAGTTATTCTGAATAACGAATATAATGAGATATTATTTGGATTTATTAGAAGATAATTATGTCGAAGCAAGCTAGCAGGGGAACCGCTCTGTGTTCGGCGGCACTGAGCAGTACACGTCACTCCGTGGACGCCCGGCCTCAGACGACAGGAGAGCTGAGAGGAATGAGTTTATTATTGATGGCAATGTCCCAGCTTCAGTCCAGAAACCCACAAAGGAATGAAATTTAAGTATTTAAAAAAAATAACTATGCTATGTTTTTCTTTGGCCGTGTAGCACCAGCGAATGCTAACAGCTGAGGTAACAGAGGCATGATAAGATCATTCTCATTTTCTAGGAACGGATTTGTTCGTTTGTTGTTGTTGTTCATAATGGTTAATTTGCTGTTGGTACTTGCTGCGGGATCCGCAATACCGTTAATGCTGTTAGTTTGTTCTGAACTTTATCTTACCAACATTGGTAAATATTGTGAGAGCAAAATGAGTGAATGGGTGTAGGGGGTTGGTGACGTTAACATGATGTGCCTTGGGAAAATGAGCTTAGTGTGTGTTGCTGTTGCTAGAATGAGTAGAGGCCTGGCCTCCTGTCCATCTGTGCATGCAGGTTTCTAGCTGCCACACTCACATTGGCGTACCCTTAGGAGGAGGGAGGGAGGGTGAGCCGGGACTCATCATTTAAAGAAGTGGTTCTCAAAATTTAGCATGCCCTGCTAACCTGGTCAACTGTATTTGGAGTTCCCCTAGATAGATATGGTATTATAATAATAATAATAATAATAATAATAATAATAATAATAATAATAATAATAATAATTATTATTATTATTATTATTATTATTATTATTATTATTATTATTATTATTATCCTATAGGCCTATTCATCATTATCACAGCAAGCCTTGCCAGTCTGTTAAGCCTTAGCTCAGTGTGAGACGTGCGCCTGCTTTGTTTTACAACGTTGTTGAATTCTGCAAGGCTGGGGTACATATCACAATTTTCTGTATTTATGACGTCATGCCAGAGGACGAATCCATGCCAAACTTGACTCGACTGCAAACAGTATTTCCATTGTCTGCATTGTCTTATGTACTGTCTTACATTCATTGCTAAGATTTCAGATGCTAGCTTTCTTTTTTTATTGGTCTGAGTACCAGCCTGGTCTGTGCACCTGTAGCCTAATCCACACCCCGTGCATTGTGCCAGCGAGAAGTCCATGACCCTCACACACCCCCAGTTTGAGAACGCTGATTTAATGGTCCAGGTACTTAAAGCAGCTGTTGTGATTAAGGCTGTTTAAACCGTGTGAGGAAGGAGCTGTGGTGCTTTTTCCTCTTGATATTTTGACCAAAGCATGTCCCAGACATTTCATTAAGACCTCAGGAAACTGCCTCAGCTTGTGGAAATAGGGTATATTATGGCTCCTTTAAAAAATGTAATGAAACCTGCATGCATTATTTCTTGTCTGAGTTACAGTTTAATTCAATAGGATTTAATAAGACAGAGCTATTTAGTCCCAGAGAGGGAATTTAGTGCCACTAAATGTCACACCGTTCCCACTGCAAGACACTGTTTAATTCCCCTGAGAGAAGATTTCATCCACACATGATTTTATCTGAACATTTCATCCCCGAGTATATTCAAATGTACAGACCCATGCTGACATCGGCACTTCACCGTTCCAAAAATTATGATTTTTTTTTTTTACTATATTTTCCAAAGTATATGACTAAAATATAATATTTAGATTATTTAAAGAGGATCTTGGGGCTACCTCTCATCGGATGTTTTAGTAAAAGTACCATACGAAAGAGGAACATTCATATCTATTAACTACTCATATTCAAAAAAACAACAACAACAACAACAACAACAACAAAAATGCATAATATAAACAACGATGCTGTAATTTTAATGAAATTGAATACTTGTCATGGTTTACTCTGGCTGTGGTAAGCTCACTGCAGAGCAGCTGTGTATATTCAATTCAATTCAATTCAATTCAATTCAGTTCAATTTTATTTCTATAGCGCTTTTAACAACAGACATTGTCGCCAAGCAGCCTTACAATACATAATGTCCAATTAAAGGCTTATTAGTCTATAAACATATCCATAAGTGCATATATATAAATACAGTAAACCCCTGTAATAGCGCGGTTGTCACAGGCGCTGGGTGTGGCGGACACAAGCGCGGAAGCCACGAATAAATATATATATACAAGATATATTTATTTAGAAAAGAAGCAGATAAGTCCAAGTCGGCAGGCAATAGAAGAATCCAAATAGCAAGCAGAAGGTCAGAAGATCGGGCAAACAGACTAAACTGGGCAGAACAGGGACGTGAATCAAAATACAGAAGCGAAGTCAGAAGCCGGAAGATCAAACAATGCATAACAGGGTCAGAGACGAGAATCGGAATCGGAGATCAAAAACAGGTCAACCACGGGAAAGCAATACAGGATATCACGGCTTGGTAATAACAGATCCGAGGACGTTAATACTTCACGACTTTATTGTCCAAACTGAGAGTCTTTATACTCTTTGTGATAATGTCCACAGCTGAATCTAATCCCAGCTTGATTCGGAGCGCAATGTCTGCGCATGCGCTGCTGGCGCTATCGCCCCATTCATGTCTGCGTCGCTAATGCGCAGGGCGAAATCCTGACAGAACGCCTGCGCATGCGCTTCTGGCGCTATAGGTCTGTTCATGTCTGCGCCGCGAATGCACAGACTGCCGGGCAGAATCCTGACAGCGGTTCACCTATCGCGGGTTCAGTGCATCGCGGATTTTCAAATTTTGATTTGTGGAATTTTTTGGCTTTCGCGGGACTCTGGAATATAAAAT
>JAQMCW010003190.1:0-10867 GCA_030068335.1 Chrysichthys cranchii
ACACACACACACACACACACACACACAAACACACACACACACACACACACACACACACACACACACACACACACACAGACAGAGACACAGCTATGCCAGTTTAGCATAGCCATCCACTTAGCTGCATTGTCTTGGGAGTTGGGAGGAAACTGGAGAACCTGGAGGAAACCCAGGCACACATGCAACGTTTGAATCTCCAAAGAGTAACAAGTGTTATTTCTTTCTCAAGGGTTTCCACAAAGGTTCTTTGGGTGTTTAATGGTTGTAGCTTTCTAAAGAAGTTCAAGGATTATGTAGGATCCCACAACGAACCTTTAGAAATACATGGAGAACACAATGAACCATTTTTCTCCAAGAGTCCTGGACAGTGAATCGATACTTTCACTGAAATGTTGGGCGCTTTCTAAGGAAGCCTGCTTGAACCCTTCAGAAAGGTTCTGGGTTTGAAGGGGGCTGGGGGGGGGTGTTGCTTCTTTTAGCTTTATGCAATGAAAGATTGCAAGATGAGAGAATTTGTCGCTGGAAAAAGTCACAGTTGATGTGTGTGGAACACCATGGTTGTCTTTCCACAAATGATTATTTCAGGTTATGCTCTCGTTCTGATGAGCCATGGGAAATGCTACTGCTGTGGATTAAAACATCTTGGATCATCTTCGAACACCATGTGCATACGTATTGTATGAATTGAATAGAAATAAACAAATAGATCTGGTATCCTGTCAGCGTTCAGCGATCTGACACTTCAGAACACTAACAGAAGTTGGGCCACAGAAACTCTTGTAAATTTTCAATACGCCAAAAGGAAGACAAATGTGCGAATTGTAATGAAGATGAAGGACGAGTATGTGCTCTATGAAAGAAAGCTAGAGCTTGGAGAGGCGTTTGATGGATGAGTGTTGATCTTAACTCGGCTATTTAAGCTCTCAGCGAGGAGAAGCACATCGGTGAGAGAAATCATTCATGCTAATGACTGGCAGGCTGCAGCAAAGAAATCTTTTGGCCAACCTGACAAGAAGAGCGGGAGGAAAAAAAAATAAAAAAAAGATGCCGTATTGGGGTTTTGCACCTTGGAATGAAATTTCAGTAATAATCACTGTTCAGTTATTTTCTCCCTACCAGCTTGGGATGAGAATAGCGCAGGATACTGGTTGTTGCATGAGCATGATTTGAGGTTGCAGACAAATGAAAATTGCCTTAAGCATAACAATGGGAGGAAAAAACTTAATACACCAGATCAGCATACTTACAATCAGTGTAGATGTATTGTTTCTGGTCCATGTTATACGCGAATGAGCTCAGTCCATTAAATAACATAGTAATATTAAATGGCAATTTTTTTTTTAAATTAGGATTGCACATTCATTTCAACCAGGTCATCGAGCCACGTAACAGCTGCTACACAGCCTTTAATTCAAAAGTTCGTATTCTTATTTGGAAGTGGCAAGTGAAAGAAACCAAAGGAATGGATGGAAAGATATAAATCTTGAAATGACAAAATTTAAAAGCTTGGGGAAAAGCCAGTCGGTTGGACTGTGTGGAACATTTTTAATGCATTACACACACACACACACACACACACACACACACACACACACACACACACATGCATCTCACTTAGTTACATCTTTACTTAATTTATTAATCTTATCTAAACTGGCAAAAGCCCAGTCATAACATCAGGCTACATATCAGAACTGGAAAAAGAAGCAAAACACTCCCCCCCAATTTTTGTTTTTAACCATAAAATGTTTTTATGGGTTTTTTTTTTTAGGTTAATTGCTCATGGCTTTACATAATAAACACATGTACCAATTATTTTTTATGATTCAGTATCTGACTTGAGCAATGTTATTGGACGCGATCAAATCCTAATGTCCAGTTACTCACGCCGAACGCAATGCAGAAATGTTCTGGTGGAACAAAAACAAGGAGTCTGATGAAGTCTTGCATCAGTACACAACATTTAACATGAACCAACATCCAAATTCACAGGACGTGTACTTGTGTACACAAATGATACGAATCATTGAAAAAGAGCTGGTGTAGATTATACCATCGTGTCCCCCTTTGGTAAGACACCTTTAATAATGCATGCTTTTGCACGAGAAAAAAAAAAAAGGGTAAAAAAACAAAACCAACAACAACACGATGATGCACAAATGGGAGCGCTGACGTCTGTGTTTTAGTGTGAGATTTTTTGCACATCACACAGAGTCAGATGGCATCTTGTATTCAGCTTTGGCCGTGAACCCAGCCTTCTCACAGTAGGTAGGTGGAGATAAGTCTGTCTGAATGTCTCCATATGACTTATTACACCTTAGAGTTGACACCGCAAGCGTGGGAGAAAGAAAGCAAGCAAAAAATATATACAGAGAGGGAAAAATAAAATACAAAGCTGAAAACGAAGATTCGGTGCTCTGATGGAAAAACAAATGTGTTTATGTATGAATGGATGACTGGACCGAAGAACTGATACATGGATGGATCATTAAATGGATAAGCTGGATGAATGGATGGAGGGATGGGTGATTAAATGGAAGGAAACCTTAACTGTTGGATGAGAACAGAAAACAGAAAGCTCCTTTTTCACCCAGGATCCATCATCATCTCACAAACACACTATACGCAAACTATAGCCTAACTTTCTGAACCAACTCCAGAAGCCCTGAGCAATGCTTTCGCAGGCACATATGAATGATGATGAATATTAGTCTCATCCAATCCAGGATACGTCCTTTGGATACTTTAGTCTGCAAACGGCAAAGAACTGAAATAAGGCCAGGGTGTGACGAGACATGGCTACAGTTGGAGGTTTGTTAGACACACACTCTCGCTGCATGTCGCAACCAACATTTTGAAACACTGTTTCTCCGAATCTCAATTCGTTTGAACTTGGGCTTGATCTCGTTATGTCAAATTTTGGTGAGAAATCTAATCCATCACCCCCTCTTTACAGAACAACAGCAATATCAGAATCACAGGGGGCAACACCTGCTCAACAAAAGGTACCTTGAAAAAAAGGCTTCTGTCTTGTCCTTTGTCAGGTTGGGTTGGGCTTGGTTTGTGATAATTGGGAACTGGGATGTGATGTCTGAGGTTCTGACGGCAGATGCACACACTTACACACACCTGCCCGGACTACACTGGATCCGCTTTTCACATCCTCACATGCTCAGCTAGAGAGCGCAGTCATGAGGTCCGAAGCTGTGATCCGTCAGAATCCTCTTATTAATAGAAGAGGAAGCTGACAGCAAGGCTAATTTATATGTATGTGGCCTGAAGGCAAACCTACTGCATAACCGCCAGCGCAAGTGTGTGTGTGTGTGTGTGTGTGTGTGTGTGTGCGTGTGCGCGGGTGGGTACGTGTCCGTGGGACCTAAATCCTGTCTATTATCACAGACATTGTGTAGTCTCTCTCGCTCCAAAGACATCTGGACAATCTCCTTTAACTATTAAAAAAAAGTCCCTCCTGGCCCTATCCTGGGAAACAAGTGCACACTGGTGTATCATTAAGTTCGGTATTCTGCGGCAGTACAGCTGTTATATACACATAGCAGGATCGAAATCTATTTCTGTGAAGCTGCAGTGTGCCAAGGTCTATTGTTAAATGCTACACAAATGAAATCCACTGGTACTGAGAACTGAACACAATCATTCACCTAATCCTTCTCCTAGCCTTTAATCCGCTTTACTCCGGCGTGAATTCGCTGTAGCGAGGGCCAAAGGAGAACTATAACACTTAGCAGCCATTTTTGCCCTCTGACGACTTCGATCTTGTGTTCCCACCAGTATTACACAGGACCTGCTCTTCCAGTAACGGAAAAGGGCCTGTGCCCTGTGTGCAGCTTTGTACAAGGTGTTTTATTATTTCCCTGAAACTGCGAAAGCAAACCTGTTTTTGGGTTGGGCCTAATGATAAAATTGATGCCTGAACACATAAACTTTCACTGCTCTGCACAATGAACTTTGGTGTGCGGCGTGCCTGCTCGAGAGCGGAAACCAAAACAAAAAATATAACTGAAATTTAGGTAGACAGACCAAGACACTGGAAAAATTATTTCAAGGAGGACATCCTTCCTTAACCGATCATGTCTTAATCAACTAATCATCTTTAATTCATTTCTGTTCAACCTTGTGTGGAACTTCATCTGTAAAATAACTGCTTAAATGCCTGGTCTACAGTGGAGGGAGATCGTTAGCAATGTACCTGTCTTTTTACAGAGAACTTTGACAATACCGGGCGGCACGGTGGCTGAGTGGTTAGCACTGTCGCCTCACAGCGAGAAGGTCCTGTGTTCGAGCCCCGGGTTTGGCACGGGTGCCTTTCTGTGTGGAGTTTGCATGTTCTCCCCGTGTTCGCGTGGGTTTCCTCCCACAGTCCAAAGACGTGCACAGAGGGGATTAGGCTAATTGGCGACTCTAAATTACCCATACCCGTGTGAATGTGAATGTGAGTGTGAATGGTTGTCTGTCTCTGTGTGTCGCCCTGCGGTTGATTGGTGACCTGCCCGGGGCGTATCCCGCCTCTCACCCGATGGCAGCTGGGATTGGCGCCAGCTTCCCCCCGCGACCCCCGCTTTGACAATACCATAATTTTGATTTATAGACTAGTAGATAGCTATGCCTAATATCCTCCTGTGGCATCAAGTGGCATATCGGGGGTCAGGTGGTTCCCATGGGGCTCGGTAGACATTTCTGTAGCTGAAGCGCATTTTACAGGGTGAGGTCGCTAGCCCCGGGTCGACATGGGCGCAGTTTGCATGAACTTCCCGTGTCTGTGTGGGTTTCCTCCGGGTACTCCGGTTTCCTCCCACAGTCCAAAGACATGCACAGAGGGGATTGGGCTGATTAGCTACTCTAAATTGTCCGTAGGTGTGAATGTGAGTGTGAATGGTTGTCTGTCTCTGTGTATAGCCCTGTAGTGGATTGGCGACCTGCTCAGGGTGTACCCCGCCTCTCACCCGAAGTCAGCTGGGATTGGCTCCAGCTTCCCCCCGCGACCCTGAACAGGATTAAGCGGCAGATGATGAAGATGAGGTCGCTAGCCCCACGCCCAACCCTCCCCTGACCCGCGGTCAGGGTCACACACATGCATCCACACTCACAACTATGAGCTTAATCTACATGTCTTTGGACTGTGGAAGGAAACTGCAATACCCGGAGGCTACCCACGCAAGCACAGCAAGAACAGGCAAACTCCACACAGGTGCCCAGTTCAACCCGGGGTTTGAACCCAGGACCTGTGAGGTGCCAGTGCTAACCACTGCACTGTGCCACCCATGCCTAACATACCTATTACCTACAAGCAAAACAATACTACAACCAAAACCATTCGTTACACTGCTTTAAACAAATAAGCAATGGATTGTACCATTTTGAATTTTGGTTTTTCGATATTTCCAGAAGTATATGCACACATACAAACAAGCTTTTAAAATCCAACACTTTTGTTTTTAGTAGATAGTACTACATTTCCCGATATGCATCCTATTTCAAAGAAATGTATGTAAAGTATTTGGATATTTTTCTCATGTCGCTCATCTCTACTTATCAGTAGAACATGATTCCTTTAAAAGTGTGCCATGTTTTCTAATCCAGAACCTAAAACGAATCCTTCCGCTCTAGTGAGGAATCTGAAGAACGGCAGGCTTGAGGTGCTTTTGCCGAAGAGCGTAGAGAGCTCCGTGTGTGAAAACAGGCAAAGACCTTTCGTTGCCATGGAGAACAATTTAGCTGCTAGTGACCCTGACAACTTCTCGCACCCTCACACACATAAATACACACACAAACTGCAAAACAGACACATCAGTTTAGCTTCTCTTTAATTGTGGGGAAACCTATTTGAACCTGTTCATTTACCTGGTATGCTTTATTTCATACTAATTATCAGGACAGCACCACACATCTGTAAAAAGCCTCTTAAAATGTTTTTTAATTGCAATCTATGCCCTGTATAAAGGCATTGCTGACATTATCATTTGCCCAAATGGTCATATAGGTTAAAAACTGTTCTTATCCATCACCCCCACTCAGGTGTGCATAGATGTGAGCCCCAACTGTGGCTGTGTTCTCCTAATGAGGGCATAAGGTTCACTCCATTCAGACGGGTGTATCTGTCCTTCTTAGATGATATGATGGTGTGATTCAGTATTGGACAAACATTTCAATATATTTCAACAAAAAACTGTAAGCTTTGATGACTGCCAGGCCACACCCCTTGATCCTATCCTTACTCTTTCCCAGGATGCTCCAAAACTGCTCCCATGTTCTCTACCACCATGTACCAATACTTTCCCAGCATGCTCCAGCAACATCCCAGCATGCACCAACACCATCCCAGCATGCTCCAGGACCATCCCAGCATGTCCCACCACTGTCTCAAAACACACATACACCGTCCCAGCATGCTCCAACAGTGTCTATGCATGCACCAACATGCCGCCGCAGCATACTCCAACACTTTCCTCGACAACATCCTAAAATACTCGACCACAGTCCACGCCATCCCATCACACTCCAACGCCATCCCCACTTGGTCCGAGAATGCAGTGATATCATCCCCACCCCATCCCAGAATGCTCCAGCACCATTCCCACCACATTCCAATATGATCCAACTGTGTCCTCACCCTGTGTAAGCATGTTCCAACACAATCCCCACCTTCAACCTCCTTCAACACTGTGCCCGTCCCATATCAGCTTGCTCCCACAGCATTCCCCACTCTATCACGGCAACTACTGAACACTACCCGGCCCTGTCCCAGCATGCTTGCACGTCTTCCCCACCCCACCTCACCCCAGTACCATCCCACCTCGTCTTCGCACATTTGAACCCATCCCATCTCACCACACTCCATCACAGTCCTGACCTGATCCCAGCATGGTCAAATACCATCCCAACCCTGTGCATGTGTGCCCTGGTCCATATTAATGAATGGTGCTTCAACAGCATGCTAGTACGCCATTCCCAGCCCACCCCAACATGCTCCACCACCCTATCCCAGCACGCTTCAACACTGTCTCCACCATATCTCACCATTCCCCAACAGCATGCCCACCCCGTCCCAACAAACACCAAGGCTGCCTTCCAATATCCATACTTTCTATACTTACTATGCTTAGTTTGAGTACGTAGGGCATTCCCATTACGATTGCAGCGAGAATAAGTGTACTGAAAGGACCTGGGTGGTGCCCTCATAACGGTCAAATCTTGGAGTGTGGAACAATGTACACTTTTTGCACTGAACGGCCGCCATCATAGCTACGTAGCAGAAGAGGTGGACCCAACTCGGCTCAAAAAATAAAAGAAAAATGGCTGCCGGAACGGATTTTCCACACAGCCTGCATTAGCGGGGTCATTTTGCAAGCTAGAAATCTGTGAAGGGTTAAAAATCTGTTCGATCTTCAAAGTCGGGGACGATTTTTGGCGGGATGACGAGCCGCGGTGGCAAACGCGATCGTAATTTCCGGTGAGTGCGCCATGGTGTAGGCGATTTGGAACAACACTTACCGACTGAAATCTGCGCACTTCGTAAGCGCGGATTGTGTACTACGTGTAAGCGTACTCATGAAAGTATCGATATTGTAATGCAGCCCAATACTCCAAATATTAAAAACAAAGAAAAAGCTGACCCTATTAAAGATTGACAAAAAAAAAAAAGCATTTTAAGGCGCCGACACTGAATATCGAGCTGCAAATTCGTTACACGTTCCTGGGATTTCACAGGATTAGGAAACGTAACATGAAAATGCAAGTTCGACTGATGCAACCTGCTGCTGAAACACAAGAATGTCCGGCTGTCGTCTTACCTTCCCTCTAACTTCCCCCTGTGCTTCACCTCATCTGAGACTCTTGCTTTAATGTCTTAACACACACATGCAAGCACTTCTGCTTCTCCTTTAAACGTCTCTCTTTTCCTCTTTGTTATACAGAGGCAGGTGCTCTGGAGCCGAAAACACACTGAGTCAGACGACTCATCATAGGAGAGTGTGGAGGAGGCCAGGGAGCCTCCTAACGCCACCTGTTTGCTGCGGAGATCCTCAAGTCTGCCACATGCTGTGTTTGATAGATGAGCGAGTGTGTTGGAATACATGTGCTGGACCATGTTCATAAAAAGAACAGGTGTGTCCATGTGTTGCACGCATTGCATGCTTAGGGTCAACTGGTTCATGGTTCAGGTTGTCACCTGTTCTCCTGTCCATGTGCCAGCGTGGCAGTGACATAACAGGTGAACCATGAGGGATAGGCAGTGTGGACAATGTCTACTCCATGATGAACCATGGTAATTATAATAACCAAGAGAAAGTTCATGCAGGATACCAGGGTAGAGAATATAACAAGCAGAGAAAAAGTAATGTTTTTAAATAATACGACTTTCAGGTCCTTCAACAAGACGTTCATACCTCAAACGCTCAGCTATTTGCTCAACATTATAAACGAAAATCTGTGTGTGTTTAATCTCATGAGATCCACACTAAAGCCTTGAAATGTCAGAAGTAGTTCTGATTCACTTTCAAAACTCTGATTTACAGTGGGGTCAGAGGTGATAAAAAAAAAAAAGCCTGCGCTTTTTCCCTAAGCACGACACACACATTCAGTGCCAAAAGATAAATGGTAACTGTATACAGTCATGGGAAAAAGAAAGTACACCCTCCTTCATCAGGGCTTAAATAACAAGTGCGCAGTCCACACCAACCTCTATAAATTGTAGAAGCTTCTCATCAGGGTCTCTTGCATCATTTTGGAGATATTTTGGCCAACTCTTCTTCACAACATTGTTTCAGTTCATTGATGTTTGAGTGCTTTCCTTTATGCATAGCTCTCTTAAGGTCAGTGTTGAGATCTGGACGTTGACTTGGCCATTTCAAAGCTTTGAGTTTTTCTTCTTTAGCCATTCAGATGTCGATTTGTTGCTGGCGTGCTTGGGATCATTGTCGTGTTGCATTACCCAATTTTGGCCCAGCTTAAGCTGCTGGACAGATGGCCTTGCATTCTCCCCAGGAATGTTCTGGTATAAAGTGCAGTTCATTGTTGTCTCAATGACTCAAAGTGTTCTAGGTCCCATGTTTGCAAAACAAGCCCAAATCACCATTTCTCCATCCCCATGATTCACAGTTGGTATGAGGGGTTTGCGGTGATACATGGTGTTTGATTTTTGCCAAACATGGCCCTGTTCATGATGACCAAACATCTCCACGTTGTTCTAATCAGTCCAAAGGATATTAGCCCAGAACGTTAGGGGTTTGTTCAAATCCAATTTTGTAAATCCAAGTTGTGCTCCATGGTCTTTTTGGAAAGTAGGGGCTTTTTTTCTTCCACGAAAGCCATATTTGCTCAGTCTTATTCTGATTATACTGTTATGAACATAAGCATTTATTGTGCTTAAAGAGGCCTGTAGGTGACATGATGTTCGTCTTAAGTTTTTTGTTTAAATGGTCTGACTGGCAGAAACAACGATGGTGGAAGAAAAATCTGGCGTCTATATACAAAATTGCAGGAGCCAGCATCTTCTTTTCCAAGAAGGAAATGAGTCTTGCTGTTTATCCTCATATCTCTAATTTCATGGGAGACAAACTCCATCAGAATTTGGATCCTGATGATGCCATTCATCAGGGGATGCTCAGGAACTGGCTGTGGCAAGAATAGTCAACTGGCAGTCCAGACACAAAGATTTCAGTGGAATGATAAAATACTGTAGCAGAGCAGAGAAATGCATGGGGAATCACAATCACATAAATCACATGAATCGTGTTTATAGCTGCAAACTAATGATTAAATGTGACTTTTGTCAGCATTCGGTCATATTAATTGCTTATCTGGATTTGATTTTGGATCTCCAACTAATTTTACTCGAATTCTTTTGGACTATGGGGTTCTCAAAATAACGAGATTACGACTTATTATTTTCATGCCAAAGTTGATTCCAGAGCAGCTATTTACCTCGGGTTTGCCTGTGAAAATTAACGCACTGAACACGCACATGACAGAACATGTCCACGCTATAGTCGTTACATATTTTCAACAGTTTTAAGACCTGCCTCGTTGCCTATAATTTGCATTATGCTTGGGGCAAAATCTGCCCACGCGTAGTGAGGTTTAGTTTCGGTTTTGGAGACCTAATTCGTAATTTGTTAGGGTTATTAAAAATAAATAGCACACATAAAAAAAAAAAATCTTACCCAAATACTGTTTCCTCGCCATATTTTGCATGTACCATCACTTCCTAATGATCATTTCTAAATGGTCCACAACACATCAACGAGCTGTAAATTAGACAGCTTTATTGTGGATCTTTCGGACAGAAGAAACGTGTGTCAAAAGACATTAAGCAACATTAATTACCTCAAACCACAGTTTAGTGTGATGTTCATTTAAATATGACTTCGGTCCAGTTTATTGTCTTTATACCAGCATCTATAGAGTCTTATATAATTTTAGAAAATGAGCAGCAATTCATAGGATGAGTCATTGACAGAGACTATAGCTGTCAGTCATCTTTTGCTGTCTTGAGCTCTAATGTAAACCCATCAATACCTCAGTTGAACTCCTGCATATCATTCTTAAGATCCAGTTATTGTCCTTTTCTTCTTCTTCTTTTCCTCCTCTGTTTTAGACAATAGGACACCCTTCATACCAAATCATATGTGCTTATGTCACCTGTCAAAGGAAGTGAAATCAGGTCTCAGGAGAAAATTAGCTTATTTAACATGGTTTTAAGCATAAAATCTCAACAGCGACCTATTTAGAATTTGGCTTTATATATATATATATATATATATATATATATATATACACAGTCCCTGACAAAAGTCTTGTCGCTTATCTATTTTGTAGAAACACCTGCTGTTAACCTGACTTTTAATTAATC
>JAQMCW010003198.1:0-10867 GCA_030068335.1 Chrysichthys cranchii
TGTGTGGGGGGGGGGGGGGGTTGTTTTTTGCCTTGCACTGCTGACTTATGATTGGTTGGTTAGATAATTACATGGATATAATATTTATTGTATCTTTTATAAGCATGTAGGGAAAAGTTATATATAATTTGGGTAATCCACTACTTGGATTACCATAAATCAGATGATTATGCTCTCACCCAAATCGATCACAAACATTGTTATACTTTTTGACAATTTCTGCAATTCAGAATTGTAAATCAGCACCACATATGGTACAAGATGCTTTGAGACAACGTGACCAAAAAATGTAGCCATTTTATTAATGTGATGTCATAAAGCTCTCGCAGTATGTTGATCCATTCAAACACATAGTGGCATATGTTAATAAAAGTTGTCAGTTTTTAAAGCCTAACATACATAGAATGTACGTTTCATACCAATTACCAATGAGGAAAAAATAAATAAATAAGGACATTTCATATATTTATAATAAATCCTGTGTTACAGCTTACTTTAGATCTTAATTGCCCCACTTGCATCATAGGCTACAATTTAAGAAGGTTAACTTACAATACTTTAAAACATTCACCTTCATAATGTAAATGACCTTCATTAACACTGAATGTCAGGGTATTCATTAACATGATGAATTAACAAGCTATCAACACTTAAATATTACCACTTTTAATGGCCACCCATATACAGTATGACTCAAAAGCTGTTCATGTATACGCTTCATTATTTCCTGATGTGCTAAGAATTAGTGCATGTGTTAACTCATGAAAAATATGATACTGTATTTAAGACACATAGACATATGATCATGTAACCTTTGTCCCAAATGTGATGTTCATATTTGGCTTAAAATGCTAGCCAAGGACAGGTAAATATAGTACTGTACTGTATCTTTGTAAAGTACAGAATCAGGATAATATCATAAATCATGATCGAATGCTCACGATCAAATTATGTTGGAAGTGCTAGTTTTGGAGCTTATATGTGAGCACGTGTGAGTGGATGATAAATGGAGGAGTTGGTAGAGCTGTCAGTCTGCCAGCAAAGCATACAGAGGACATCTGCTCTAAGGCTTACCGTAGATTACAGCCAAGAGACACGGAGAAGATGGCAGGAAGGAAAAGAAACAGAGATGCAAAAATGATGAGTGAGGAAATGGCTAACAACTGGGGCAATCCCAAGAGGATGAATAAAAAAAAAAAAGATTAAAAAAGGTATGGTTAAAGAACAAAAGAAGAGCTTGCTTGACGAGTCCCCTGGATGAAGAAAAAGCATGTGTGCAGAATATCTGGAAATGATTTTGTAATGCACAAGGCAATGTAGTCATTTATGTACTTTGCAGTAGACATATTGCATACTTTACCTGGCACACAAGTGAGATTCCGTTGTGTAAGATTTTACCACGGAGACACCTTGCTTGGGAAAGTCATTTATCTTCGTTTGGCATATTGGAGCTTAATGCATGGAAGACATGGAAGTTTAAGTTAAATTGTCATTAGAGGGTTGAAATGTCAAGAATTAAGCTATCTGCATTAGTGAGAAAATTATGTACATTCATCATCTGCTTTGCTAGTAATTTCCAAGGTGCATCTGGTGGTGCATATTAATACGAGGAAGAATCAAAAAGTAAGGGCAATTTTGAAATTATATAATAACTCGGAAAGCAAAAGGCAAAGCATGAAGGGGAGGCATTTGTCTTCTTCAGTGAAGAAGAAATCCAAAAGTCAGTCCTCCCCTAAGAAAATCATGTTAACGTTATCTTGCGACATGAAGGTTCCTATTCTGGCGCATTTCCAAGCGCATGGGCAAACAGTGAACTGTGCAAATTCCTGTGCATTGCTGCGAAATGAACTTAAACCTGCAATTCACAGCAATAGAAGAGGAAAGCTATCCAAAACAGTCCTGTTGTACCAGGACAATGCACGTCCTCATACAGCAGCAGCGGCAATAGAGATGTTTATTTTCGACAACAGTCAAGAGCTGAAGGATGAAATTCAAGATGTTCAGTGCAAACATCTTCCACATCCTCCCTACAGCCCGGATCTGGTGCCGAGCGATTATCACATCTTCAATCCACCGAGGGAGGCGCTGCATGGTCGCAGATTCACCTCTAAAAATTAAGCAAAGGAAACGGTGCTCACCTGGCTTCGGGAGCAGCCGAAAAACTTCTTCTCTTCAGGAATACAGAAGTTAGATGAATGATACAACAGACACGTTGTCTTGCATGAGGACTACATGGAAAAGTGATATGTTAAATTTCAACAGTTACTTCTTTTTAGGGCGGCACGGATGTGTGGTGGTTAGTGTGGTCACCTCACAGCAAGAAGGTCCTGGGTCCGATCCCTGGGGTCCATACCTTTCTGTGTGGAGTTTGTATGATTTCCCTGTGTCTGCGTGGGTTTTCTCCAGGTACTCCAGTTTCCTCCCACAGTCCAAAGACATGCACAGGGGGATTAGGCTAATTAGCTACTCTAAGTTACATGTAGGTGTGAATGGATGTCTGTCTCTGTGTGTCTGCCCTGTGGTGGATTGGCAACCTGCCCAGGGGTGTACCCAGCCTCTCACCCTGGGAGCTGGGATTGGCTCCAGTTTCCCCTGCGACTCTGAACAGGATTAAGCGGTGGAAGATGATTGAGTGAGTACTTCTCTTTAAGCTGTTAAATGTATTTTGCATTTACTTTCTGATTCTCCCTGGTACTTTACAATATTCAGCATACAAGCGAAACCCAACCACTAACCATCTGGTAGCACAGATAAGATTCATATGTACATTATATTATTCATTCAAAAGGAAGGGTTTCAGTGAGAAAGACAAGAGGAGTCAGGGATCTTTCCTGAAAGAAATCAGCTTGCTGCCAGTTTATCACTTGTACTAAAACTCATGCCAGATTGTCTGAGATGTTAGAATTTAAGATTACAGACATCTCAATGAGAATGAGTAAGGAATAAAACAAGATGGGGTGTGCTGTTGTAGAAAATTAATCTCCACCAGAGTGGTGTGATGTTAGCCATGTTACGCATACCAACCCAAATCCGCTTTTTTCCTCTCATATCACAGCACTGTGGCGACAATTAGAATTTTTTTTAGTTACTATATTCTAAACAAGTTGTAAAAAAGCTGACACAATTAATGGCTTTGCTCTCACAAATAAGACATGCCCTTGGTTATGAATAATTAAAAGCAGAGACCTAGTTGGAGAGGAACAGGAATTCCTTAATGGTCACATTGTAAGCTGGATAGAGTAGATAACAATGTCAATGTCCATTACCAGATGCACTGATGATATAAGTCAACAGTGTATTGACTTGCGCTGGGTCACTGCTTGGCTCTCCACAACGGTTTACTTTGACAAATATCTTTCTGCTTCCCTAACCATGTCGACTCCATACCTGCAGCCACCTGGCAGGCCCAGGATGCCATCTGTTTAAACAGCACCTATAGAGAAATCTAGCCATATGAATCAGTATCCACTCCCAACATGCCTTCTAAACATTTAGAGTAACAATTTACATTATTAAATACTTTAAATAAAACTAAATTACAACATAAGGTCAGTTTATTCATTCGTCCAATAGTAAGACAAAATCTATGTCGTGTGAATGCACGCGTATGATGATTTTTGAACCATTTTTATTCCAACAGAAAACGTGTCCACTGCTTAAAAGAAAATATGTTTCAAAGCGTGAGGCAGGAGGACATAAGACTGTCATACATTTATTTTGCTATTTACAAACCGTAGCTCAGACAACAGAAAGAATGAGCACAAGGATGTAAGATCAGTAGTTGTTACAATAATACATGGACATAAGATATAGGATATAATTTAATATTAAATAAATAAATAAATAAATAAATAAATAAAGCAGAGATAAAAAGTCTACACCCAGCTGTTAAAATCGCAGGTTTTTGTAATGGAAAAGAAAAACCTGAAATGTCATCATGTCAGATTTAATACTTTGTTAAAGCACTCTTTGCTTGTACAACACTCAAGTCTTTTCGGCAAGAGAGTTCTTCAACTCGACACATCTGGATTTGGAAATTTAATTCCACTCTTCCTTGCAATATGCTCCATCTATCAAACTGTGAGGAGGATCTTCTGTGCACAGACTTCTTTAAGTAATTTCATGGGTTTTCGATAGGATTTAGATCTATTCTCTGACTAGCATGTTGATCTTCTTCTGAAGCCATTACTTTGACTTGGATTTGTGCTTTCAGTCATAGTCGTGTTGAAAGCTGTTTTTTTTTGTTTGTTTGTTTGTTTGTTTGGTTGGTTTTTTTGCTGTTGTTCTTTATCTTTAGCTGTCACTTGCAGTAGCCTGAATAAAACAGATTGGCATTTGGAGCCATCCATGATTCCCTCAATCCCACCTGAAGAGGAGCAGCAACGTAGCATGATGCTGCCGCCACCATGCTTCACAGTGATAAGCTGTCTTGTTTTTGAATCAAATAAATCTTCTACAATTGCGCTGAAAAAAGGTTCTACCTTGGTCTCATTAACCATGATGTATTTTGCCACATGGTTCTTATGAGAAACATCTTCTGTCTAGCCATCCTACCCAACAAACCAGACATATGAGCAATATGAGAGACTCTTGTCACATGCATGAAGTGGCCACACTGTAAAAAATTACCGTGGATTTTTACAGTAATTTACCAGCAGCTTGGGTTGCCAATAAAGTTCTGTAAAATTTATGGTAAACAACTATGAACCATATTTATGGTAAAGTACTGTAATATCTTAATGTTATAAATAAAGAACACATAAGTCATCACAGCTCCCTCAGACTACAGTTGTGCTGAAGGTTAAGAGGTTTGCCCAACCATGCTAGTTCTGGGATGAGAACATCCAACCACCTAACCTGTATACAACACCTTAACCATTGAGGCACTCCAATAACACAGCAACAAGCTTGCACTGATTCAACTACTCCTAGCACTGACGTAAGTCCTTTGAGAGATTGTGTTGCATCAATGCATGGTGCTTAAGCTAGTTGTGGTGGCTCAGTGGATAAGGCATTGTGTTGCAGGTTAAGTGGTCATATGTTTGAGTCCTGGTGCTGTCAGGCTACACTGATTAGGTTCTTGAATAAGACTTTTCATCTCTTTTGAATCTTGCGTTGAGAAAATGCAATATGTCATTTTTTTAACTATGTAAGATTTTACAATATTTTACCGTAAATACGTTTTACAGTTGTTTACTGTCAATTTTACAGTTCTTTACTGGCAACCCAGTTACTCTCTACGGTATTTTTTTACTTGCCAGATATTCCTGCAGCTCCTTTACTGTTGGTTTAGGTCTCTTCCTTAGGCAGGCTTCCTGAAAAGTTTTCATCTTATCCTTTCATCAAATTTGGAGAGACCTCCTGTTCTTTGCATTGTCCCCATGGTGCCCCATTCTCTCCACTTGTTGATGATGGCCTTCATGGTGTTCCATGGTGTAATTTTCAAGGTTGTGGAAATGTTTTGTACACCTCTCTTGATTGACACTTAATAATAATGATATCCCATATATATATATATATATATATATATATATATATATTTTCAGCTTTTTGAGGCTTCAGCAATCAGACAAAATCACCGAATTCAGAAACAGCTGTTATTTGGTGTTCATCAGAATCGCTTCATTGATGAGATGTGTGTGATGAAAAGGGTGTGCATACTAATGCAACCAGAATATTGTAAGTTCTTTTTTCTTTTTTCTCTCCTCTGTCCTAAAGCATTTATGTTTTTCACTTGAAGTTTGTTGTTCCTGTATGACATTAAAGATGTTTCTTGGTTTCATTTGTTTATTACGAAAACCTGCAGTTATAACAGGGGGGCCTAGGCATTTTAATTCCACTGCACAACAGTGACATTACATAAGGAATAAAACCTACACACCAAATGATTCATACAACCTGCCCTCGATTTGCACCTGTCCCTACAGCAATTCAGAAGGAAAAAAAAAATAAAGTGAGGTTGCACGATTAAGGGAAACGTCATCTACAGCACTTCAGTCCGGTTCTCAAAGCCCTGTACGTGAGCTCCTCAGTCATTTAGTCAACATCCACAGTTTCATGTTTTGCCTCCACTAATTTCAAAAACTATGATTCATTCTGTATGTGTGAGCGTGTACGGTGTGACTCTTTCAGCAATTACAAAACCCTTAAAATCTTTCATGTTATATGCACACGGAGAAAAAGGTTGTCATCCGTTGTGCGTAATAATTATGTGGCAGGGATAATTCTGGGGTATTTTAAGCCAATTCTTTACAGTTTGCTCTCTGTTGCTGTATCCACAGGTAGAAAAGAATGTCTCTACTGACGTCTATGAAGCGGAGCAACGTGGGGGAAGTGACAGTGCGCTGTCACGGTGATATTTTCAACCTACTTTGGTCTAAAATAAGACTTGCTTAACTGCTGAAACTTCCCGGTAGCCTGAACTCGCTTACCAAAACAACATTATCCGCATTATAAGTTTTGAAACGAGAATCAAATGATAAATCATCAAGTTATGCTAGACAAGTAGTTTTCTTTCTTTTTTGCCTTTAAAAAAAATCAGCACATTATACCTCTTGCGTGTTTGAACTATTTATTGTAGAGTAGACCCTTTTGGTGGGTTTTTTTTTTCCCTCAGTCTTGTCAGGAAGATAAAACACTGATGTGAAATCTATAATTTCCAAATAGTGAATAAATGAACTACCACAAATAATTAAACTATAGCCTTCTTCAACAGGAATTTGATAGCAGATGAATGTTTCATATCCCTGCAGGAAGATTAATTCAGCCCTCCAGCCAGACATTTTATGCCTTCCTTCACTAAAGAGCACCAAACGCCTAGTGCCCTGAAATGTTAGCAGTGATAAATGAGCTCTTTTTTTTTTACTGCTAAACTGTCGTTACAGAAGTTACATCAGAATATATGTCGACTGCGAAAGCAATTTTCACCACCAGGTCTCATGGGATACAGACTGCTCTGCCTGTTTATAGGCTATGTGCTTGGAGGTAGACTTCTGAAACAAGCAGAAGAGCTTGTTAAATGGTTTAATAATGCATGTGAGCTACAGGAACAGTGAGGAATAGCAGCAGTCAACGCTAGCCTTCCAGTGCTGGACTAGAGATATGAACAACACGAGGCAGAGCCAAGAAAGAGTGCCAAAGCCTGGAGATGAAGGAGATGGAGGCTCAGTAATGTGCCCAATCACTGGTTCCACCGCCAGTCAACATTTATAGATAAAGCGGAATGCTAGCCAGGTGTCTGGATGACAAGTATCTGAGGTAGACAAGCTACTGAGTTTGTTGATTATGCTTGGAGGTCACACTTGGGCTACGCGTGCAAGAAGTTCTCCAGGAACTCAAAACAGAGAACAGGCAAACTTTAACCAAAACTGCTAAGCCAAGGCTAACAGTACGAATAACACCATGGGAAAGGTTCACTAATAATACTGATAGTGACCAGACTTAACAGAGCATTACAGAAAACTGGAATATACAGAGCCCTGGAACACACGTACCCTGCTCATTTAAGCAATTATCCAATCGGTCATTTTTGGTCATCCCAAACATCAGAATGGGGAAAAAATGTGATCTCAGTGACCTCTGACCGTGCCATGGTTGTTGGTCCCGGATAAACTGGTTTGAGTATATCAGAAACATTTCATGCACAACCATCTCTAGAGTTTACCCAGAATGGTGCAAACAACAACAAACCATCCACTGAGTGGCAGATCTGTGGGTAGAAAAGCCTTGTTAATGTGAGAGGTCATGGAGAATGGCCAGACTAGCGCCACAGGACAGGACGGCTATGGGAACTAAAAACACACACGCACTTTTTATAACCATGATAAGCAGTAAAGCATCACAGGATGCAAAACACATCATATTCTGAGTTGGATGGGCTCCAACAGTTGATTACCACATCGGGGTCCACTCCTGTCAGCCAGAAACAGGAATCTGAGGCTACAGTAAGCACAGGCTGACCAAAACTGGACATGTTGGACACCAAGACTGGAAAATAAAACATTAAAACATTATTTGTCTTAAACTGCCCAGAGTCTTGTTCCTGTTCCTCTTGTAGCTTATATGCCTCAAGATTCAGCATATTATATGTTCTGAGATGTTTTTCTGCTCGGCACGGTTAGAAAGAGTGGTTTGTTTGTCTGTCTGTCTGTTTGTTTGTTTGTTTGTTTGTTTGTTTGTTTGTTTGTTTGTTTGTTTTGACTTGCCATAGTTTTTACTCATGCAGGTCAAGGCAAGTAATCAGATGTGAAGCCTGCAGTGCAATGTGGGTGGGTAACGGTGCACCATGCAGCACTGCACAACTCATTTACTGCTCTCATTCATTCATTCATTCATTCATTCATTCATTCTTCAGTAATTGCTTTATCCTGCTCAGGACCACTTTGGTTATATTACTAAGTAATTTTAACCAAGTAAGGTAGACAACCAGGCAGCCTGGATCAAAAGTGTCTGTTGGAGGGGCAGGAGGATTAGTCTGAATTCCCAAGGGGGTTAAAGGATGGCTAAGGGGTTTAAGATAATAATAAAAAAAAATAAATAAAAAATAAAAAAAAACAATACCACACACACCTCTATATTCAATTAAGGGGAAAAAAAACTGTTTCAGGGGAAAGCATGTGGTCCACTCGTGAGCAAAGTCGAACCTAGATGTGGAGTCTTGTCTTTTCTTTTTGATGTGGATTTTCTTTTCTTTCTGACTAGATAAGAAGAAACCCAGACATGTCACACTCCTCGTATTTATTTCAGTTTTGTTTCCAGACCCCATGACTGACGACCCCAAAACACTTACGCCGTCACTTCCTAATGCAGCGGCAACCCAGTATTGACAACCAAAGACAAATCCATCCGTGTCTTATGTAAATAAGGTGTTCACCTTGTAAATGTGACTTTCCTTCACCTGTCAGATTACGTCTGAATGAAAATATGCGTGTATGCTGTAGTTCTCTTGGCTAGATCAAGGACAGAAAGATACTCACTTAAGAAGAAGGAAAAGGAGCCAGTGTGACACACACACACACACACACACACACACACACACACACACACACATTTACACTTCCTAATAGTCTTCAAAAAATCTGTTGTACCATTTGACCACAGGAAAACCAAAGCTCTTTAAAAAAATAAATAAATAAAATAAGGCTGCACGAGTGATATAAAAACTCAACTCAAATAAAAAGAGTTAAGAACAACAGACAGGTTAATCGAAGGAATTAAAAAATATTATATTAATGCCCAAAACTATTATGTTGTCAGGTGAATAAGATGAAAATAGCACTCATTGTGCAAGTTATTCTTTTTTTTTACTTTTCTTTTCTTTTCTTTTCTTTTCTCTCTTAAAAAAAGGAAGCCAATCATTCTGGCGTGTGTCATTTCTTATTAGTACAGCGTTCAAGGTGCGTTTTCTCTCACCCACACAGAAAAGCGTTCATAATCAAGTCTAGCACCATGCACTATATCTTGGGGGCAGGAAAGAGGGGATTCTCACATATGCATAAAACAATTATCCTTTTTAAACCATCTTAATTACATTACGTAGCTTCATTCTTTGGATTTGGCAGCACACAGATGGCAAAGTGCCTGACTGCTCAGAGTACACTACATCCACAGATACACACATTGACTCTTAACTAGCAGGAATACAGAAACAGTCGGAGAATCAGTCGGTGATTAACCTTGAGGAAAATCAGATTACACGCTAAGACCTTAACAACATAAATGAGATTGCAACACTACTGTGAGTGCGGGATAGTGTGTCCAATTAAATACAACTCATCAGCCAGATCTGGGTGTTTTAAAACTCTCCTCAGCTGTGCTTTTTTAATTATGTATCGATTCCTTAAAAAAAAAAAAAAAAAACATGCAATCCAGATGTTCAAACATCTGCTAGTACAAGCACGAAGTAGGTACGAAAGCTGTTCTTTTGGAAAAGATTTTGGAAAAGTATTGATAGCTGAATCATGAATATAATACTAATGCTAATAATACTGAATCTCCGAGAAACATTTTAAGTTGAAGTGATTAGATTTTACTCATAGTTGACTGTTAGACAAACAGGTTTGGCAAACAGAGAAAGAAAGAAAAAATACTAATCCATAATGATTTTCACAAAACAACGTCTTCCCTGTGTGTGTTTAAACATTTTGTATTAATGCATCATTAGCTTAGATCAACATTCTTCATTATATTACATTAGCTATCAAATCTTTAGGCAATAAGTTTCCTGAGGAGCCAATTGGCCATGCACTGGAGTGGGCTAGCTAATACATTTATCATTTGTCCAAGCATGAATGAAATATAAAACAAATAACATGAGGTGGAGTCAAATGAAAACCTTAAAATATAAAATAAAGTAAAATAAAATAAAATATCTAAACAGCCTGGTCACATTTGTATTTACCTCACACAACATCCTGTTTTTGAATGACAACAGGAAGCATGAAGAGGAAAAACCTTTTATGGTGCATCAGTGATTTCAGTTGCAACTGGATGATTTTTTTTTTCCCCCAGAGGAATCTGGATACTCTTTAAATGCTGGAAGACATGTTTTGAATGAAATGGAGATGGCCTAGAAAAATGATACACTTTTGTGACACCTATTTTAAAAAAAGCATCGTATTTTCCGGACTATAGAGCGGATCGGAATATACGCCGCACCCACAAAATTTTAAAAGAAAAAAAAAAAAAAAAAATTTTTTTTTTCATATATTAGCCGCACCAGACTATAAGCCGCAGATATATTTATTCGTCTTCTGCCGCTTAATCCTGTTCAGGGTCGTGGGGGGAAGCTAGCGCCAATCCCAGCTGACATTGGGTGAGAGGCGGGATACGCCCTGGGCAGGTCACCAATCTACTGCAGGGCAACACA
>JAQMCW010003239.1:0-10863 GCA_030068335.1 Chrysichthys cranchii
GTAGCCAGTTAGCCTAATCCCCTCTGTGCATGTCTTTGGACTGTGGGAGGAAACCGGAGTACCCGGAGGAAACCCATACAAGCATAGGGGAGAACATGCAAACTCCACACAGGAGGGCGCCCAGGTCGAGCCCGGGGATCGAACCCAGGACCTTTTTGCTGTGAGGTGACGGTGCTAACCCCCATGCCGTCACCTGGTTGCCTTCGATATCGAAATTATTTGAACGTTTCCGAGTAGGATACAGGAAATGAACTTGCACACTGAGGTCGCAGGCAGAATGACTGACAGGAATATGCTCAAATTATATGCTGGTTGTGTGTTTCTTTCCCTTACTCACTCACTCAAAACTTTAACTGCCCAGTGGGATTTGGATTTTTTTTCCCCCTAAAATGTAACCACATTTTAAAGAATTGGTGTTCAGTCAGTCAGTTAAATTTCCTCCGTTCACCCTCGGGCCAAGATGTTCTGTACAGAATGCTCCAAGCTGACATCAGTCGAATATGTTTTGGTCATGTTTGATGATCAAACAGTAGCTAATACTTAGTCAACATTTTCTTTGAAGCCTATTTGCCTGCACTGGGCAGTCTTTAGGAACATTTTGAAAAACAGCTGGCAGGGTGCTTATCAGCTCAGTTTGCTCGTTGCTCTAGTGCTTTCCTCCGTGGCCTTCCTGGCAGGAGGCATAGTGCGTTAACTCTAGTGATTGATTTGCTCACTCCTGCTCACCTGCTTATAACTTCCCATTTGACAAGAGCCAATTATATAGTCTACCTTTTAAAATCACGAGTTATGGAAGTGATGTGTAATTTTACAGTTAAATGTACACTTCTGCATTCCCGCTTATCTGCTGTGAGTCACATGAATTCTAATTCACGTTGTTTTATGCCTTTTACACAGTTACAATTGTGCATGGGGGTGATTTTCGGGCTGAGGGATCGTCATTTACATTATAAACCGTAATTTGTACTAGGGGTGTTAGGATGTATATTAGTATGAGGTTGATGTAAATAGTACTGAGAACATACAATACAATTTGTGTTAAATGGGACCGCCACCACTACACCTCAGATGTTTCTTGGCATTCACCAGCAGCTTAGGGAAAGCAAGTGTGAGCATGTGAAGATGTCAGGACTTTGATCCGCCAAGGCAGTTCAAAGGCCGGCGCAGAGCTGGTGCCTAGTCTTGAACTAGTTTTTTGTGCTTTGGCAACCAAAAAAAAAAAACCTGGCTCTCGGACAGGAAAACGGGTTCAAGAGTGCACCAACGCTTTGCTGGTCTAGAACCAAAAACTGTTTATGTCAGGGGCTAAGGGCGGGATTATCGAGACCAACAAGACCAACCAAACCTTTATGACCGTAATTTAAAAAAAGAACAGAGTCAGGGTAACATCTAGTCTGCCTAGTGTTTGGATGCCGATGTAGGCTTGCAGAGAACAACAAGAAAAACAGTGTGGTCCACTTGCGGTTGTAGTTGGTGCTAGCATTGCTGGGAAATCAGACACGTATACAGTGACTTAATGACGTGGCTCTACAACCCATGCAAAAGCAAACAGGATCTTTTAAAGGTTTGCAAGCTGAACCAACCCTGAACCGGCCCTAGCACCAGCCCAGATCTGGCCCTACAAAGGGGGTATAAGTGTACTTTCACACATAAAAACACACACACACTGTTAAGGGTGCTTAAATTGGACACTGGTCCAAAATCACCTGAGTGATTCCAAGTGATTCAGTCCACATGTTCAATACACATCGTAGTTCGGTTGCAGTGAGAGAGTGATTTGACTGTAAAAAGGACCCGAAGTGAGACAAAGGGAAGAGCTGTAGTACTGTCAAGGGAAGTTGCGAAGAGAAAACAAAGGGGCAACGTGTACACAAGATGTTTCAACCGACTAATTCTGCCATTGTCTGTTCTGTTCTGCGTCCTCCGTGCCCCATGCACATTTTTTTTAATTCTACGTACACATGGCAGGTTTGCTTATCTTTGTCCATCTTTCTGACCCACAAAGGAAAGCGTTTTATGAATATAGTTTCAATTCCACATACATCTTTGGGTTGTTTAATTATGTCCAGGGTGAACTAAACCAAACCCTCTAGCAAACAAACCAAAATGATCAATTTCACAGGGTTTCGAGCTGAGCAAATGGACTAATGGGCACGAAAGCACTCGAACACCGGTGTCAAATAAAGAGATGTAATTGGTGCTTACATAATTTGTGTAGATTGCTGTATTGTGAGCTTGCGAACAAGAATATTGCTGAGGCATGGAGCGGTTTTCTTGTACAATCTTGCCACCTGTTCTCTCTATTCATCAGGAAGCACACAGCACTTCAGGTCAAATCTGGGGAATTTCATTTCTCGTACACAAAACCATCCTGAGAACTGTGGTTTTAAATGCTCGGGTAAGTGTGTTCTGCGTGCTTTAATACCCACTTGTGATTTATTTATTTATATTTTAGCTGCTTTTTTCCTCCTAGTTGAATAACATTTCAAAAGCCAGTGATGTGTTGTATTAAAGGGCACATAAAGAGCACAAGGTTCGCTATCGAGCGGCATTGTGACACAGTTTGGCATTCAGCTCGTCTGAATACATATTCAGACCGAGTGTGCTCAATCAATAAGCTGTTGAACTACCAGGTCCTGGGTTATGGCCACAGCAAGAGTGCTGCCTTTTGTCTTCTTGTCGGCTGCTGACCCTGCAGCTAGAGCCCACCACGATGCTTCAAGCCATGATTAGCTTCATTAAAATCCGTAAAGGACCAGTGTCACAATACTGGTGGTCATCCAGCCTTTTTTCTGACCAGGTGCATGTGTGTTTAGACCACCCTTCAGGGCCCCTTCAAATAAACACATCTGTTCTAGCACAAGCTACGTTGGCCACTGTTCATCCACAGTTTTTTGCCCATCTTCAGCCTCCTCTCCCCCTCCCTGTCTTCTCTCCTGTGTCTGTATGGATGGAGGAAATCCAGGTTCCTTTTTGTACTTTGCACCAACACTCTGATCAACTGTCTTGCCGGCTCGGTGGGAAATTCCCAGTTGTACGGTCCTTCCTGCAGTATGTTTTGCTGCTCTACAACAGCCCCACATGTCAAGCAGGGCAGCAAAGAACTCCATCAGTGCAGACACACACACACACACACCCGCGCGTACACGCACACACTATCACCCCCACACTGACAGCTCAGCCGTAAACCCCATGACGTATGACTGGATGAAGGCGGCAGCCTTCCAGTACGGATCAACCTTGGAGCCGCGGGTTGCACATCACTAGGTTGAACATGCGCCAAAGGCCAGAATTAAACACGGAGGGCCAATTCACGGGTCATTAATAGCCTGGGAAAAAAAACCTCCCAAGCACTTTTTTGCATGCCCTTAAATAATGAAGTATAACGTACATGGTTTTGCACATTTTCAGCGTTTTCATCGTTAACAGTACAGGGGGTCCTCGATTTACGTCGGAGTTCCGTTCCTATGGCTCGCTGCAAGTTGGAACTCGCACACCGTACAACGCTGTGTAATGTTAAAACGGCCTAATACAGCACCCGGATCTCCAACTAGGGTTGCCAACCGTCCCGATTTACGTGGGCTGTCCCGGAAAATGGGTGATTTTGAAGTGTCCCGTCCGGGACAGCTCTATTCCCGCATTCCAGTCACAGTCTTACCGGCCACTAATAGATTACTGTCAGCATGGCTAGTGCGTGGTGTGTTTTCGTGTCTGCACTGGCCACTAGTGGTGAGCGGTGACACAATTTTAGATTGAGTGGTCAAAATGAGCGGTGAACAAAAGGAAACCCCCCCTCCCCGCTCGCAAAATTTTATGTGTGTGTGTGTGTGTGTGTGTGTGTGTGTGTGTGTGTGTGTGTGTGTGTGTGATTTTTATATATATATATATAATGTCCAGCGAATGTAAACAAATCCGTCTTCCTCATATAGCGCCGCATGACGACATATTCGTCTGCGCCACTCGCCAGCTAGATCCCGCGCGAGATTTAAAGTACTTCGGAATGATGGAACAAGACTTTTTTTTAATAAATTTATGGGAGATGGCGACCGATGTAACCACAAAACGCGTAGGTCGATGACGTCGTAAACCGAGGACTCCCTGTATAGCCTGAGAAAGTGTTAAAAGTGGAAACGTAAGCTGAATACTGTGTATGGCTGTTAATAGATGCTATCCTTGCTAGTTGCTCTTATTTACCGGTACTAAAAATTGGCAATAGCCCGAACCAGCTTTTTCTCTGAACTATGGAGAAGATAACTAGTCAGCTTTTTTTTAATCACTAGTCAACTAGTAAAAGTTAGTCATGCGGCCCCTAAAGGGGATCCCAACATTCCCATCGAATCTGACATTTTCAATTCTGATTTGGACCAGTTCATTTGCAGTACCGAAATCTGACACGTATCTGATATGTAGAGATGCCTCAGTCTAAACAATGGGCTCTTTGTCCATCCAGTTAGTGTCTTGGCTCAAAAATCTCGCCGAATGTCGCTGACAGAGGTAGCTGAAAGTCTCTTTCATTATCTTGAAAGTCTGGATGAATCCCATGCCTGTGAAAACCTCTGAATCATGGTCCCTCCACTCCTGGCTTCAGTCTCCCATCCAAACCTTTCTCTCATCACAGACATAGCTGCTTCGACCCAACAGAAAACCGTTGTTATAATCTTGGCCTCTTGTTAGTCTTTTCCCTCTCGGGTTATTGATTTGTCTGAATTCACAGCTTGATCTGCACATTAATGTCTAACTCGGCTTTAGGTTAGCGGTTGCTACTCCTCCTTCTGTATTGTGGGTTTACTTTTAGAGCATGTGCAAAATCCTCAACTCTGTAATAATTACAGAAACCAGGTTTTTATTTAAGAAGCAACCCGTGCGACGTGAATTACGTTTCGGGAGCATGTCACGTTAACGGTGGCGGTGTTTATTCCGTGACCCGCGGCTCGCTCCGTTTCATCCTCTCTAAAGCTTCCGTTCGCATGCTACGTCTCTCCGGTGTCTGTGACTGTGGAAATTTAGATGTTATCAGGTCGATCCGATTGCAGTCCTGGTCCGTCCATCTTCCATCACATCATTAGATGCTGGCTGTGGTGGTGTGGTGCTGACTGGATCCTGCGTGAGTCCGATGCAAATCAGCTTGAGATAGGCGGATCAGTGAGATCTGTTAGATATGCAAATGGATGCTTTCCATCCCCCAGGGACAGAGTGACTCGTGAATGGCTGAACATTTGTCACTTCTGGTGTTGAATATCTGGCAGACGTCCCGCTCAGCCTTTCTGTTCAACTGGCATGAGTTACTACTGTTTGGAGGGGGATGTGCCATGGATGCGAATTGTGCTAGGGATGTAGAAATGGAGCTCGACGTTGTTGTTGTTTTTGTTTTTTTAGCGAATCCGGGTTGGTATGCACTTGTGATGACGGATGCTGCAGAAATTAAGGCTCTTGCTTAATACGGGTTCGTGTGCTTTACGTTGAAGACTTGCAGGCTCTGGTTCTGGGTGCCCCCAGAAGGCAGTTTTATTGACGTGGGAAATGTTGTCATGCTATTTTGGTTAGCCTCAGTCTTTTCGTCTGTGAAGTTTTGGTGTTCTGATCTGACTGCGAAATCTCAGCACATGAAAGAACACGGCAGCTCCCATACACACAAACATGCTCCATCTCTCTATTTCTCAAGACTCCAGAGTTTTATTAGCATACCTGAACCACAAGTCTGTGAGAGATCCTTTTAGAGAGATTGCACGTTAGGCTGCGAGCTGCTTCCTGCTCTACGGTCTCCGACGATTAGTCATCCTGGGCTCAGCTTTCTGGTTATTTTTATCCACTTCTATATATTCCTATATAATGTGTGCCATGTGCATGATGTAATGCCGTGGATGAGGGAACGCTACGGGTATGGATGGCGTAAATGGTTGCGTCCTGAAGAACCACGGCTGAATTTTATTTTATTCGGAGGACGAAGAACTAGAAAAGATTCGATCGTGCGCCTCGTTCGGTGGCGCAGACAACTTTATGCAAGGAGGTGTACGGCTGAGGTGTGTTTTAATCAGAAAAAGAAAACTGGAAAGCCCAGTTTTGCTGTAAGACGAAGCTCGAGTGGCACAAGAGTGGCACAACGGTGTTTACCCCGTCGTGAAGAGACGTCGAGAAAGTGGCCAGGAGCAGTGGGAGGGATGGCGTCTCAGAATGGCCCATACCAATCATTTGTGAGTTGTGGATATGGAAGATGACAGTTAGCACTTTTTTTGGGTTTGACTAAAGATGTCGTGACAGCTGCACATGTCTCTGAGGAAGCCTGTGTTAGCGCTGACCCTCCCGGGTTTGTAGCTTCTGTGTGTCAGTGAGGGCAAACTAGTGGGTGGAAGTGACAATGAGCAAATTTGGAAAAAATGGGTTGTTATCCAAAAGACCCGGGATTCCGTGGGCGCAGTAGCACCCAAATGTACTAAATCCAGTTAGCTACAGCAGATGCGCAGAAATGAAAAGAAATGCAGTCATGTGCTCTGAGTGGTTGGATGCGTTTGCCAACTCGTTTCACTTCTATAATGATACGTTAGGTTGACCAGAAGAAGCTCCCAAATGGCTTCAGAAGACTATTTAGTGTGTGAAGTTCAACTAGGGTTGATGATACGGATGCATCGTAAAATCTATAGGGCAACTGCACCGTATGGCTGACAGCGGGCTTGGTGTCACAGGACACTTAAAGTGATGAAAAGTCATAGCTTGTGCATGGGGGTAGAAATCGCTAGCCTAGGCACCAGGGACAAGATGATTACATATCCAGTTTCACATCAGTTTTTCAATTACAGTTGCCTGGCAAACAAGCAGCTTCAGCAGGCCACTGATACAAGAAGCACCCATGTCCGTCCGTCCGTCCGTCCCCCCCCCACCATATTGTTCATCAAACTAGATCAAGAAAAATTTCTTCTTCTTCTTCTTCTTCACAAATAATACTTGTCATATATGTGCATTTAACTGCAACTCATTCTAATTGGTGTAGATATTTCTAGGTGGTACGAAGCACATCAAAACAGTGGTGCATGCTACTCTTTTCCAAATCCTGCCACCTGCTGCTTTATGAAGCCAAGGGGTGTGGTCTGGCTGTCAGGAACTATTTATTACGAGGAATATTATTAGCTTGAGCGGATGCTAGACAATAGGCTCTTTTGGACCCGGGTAACTTTTTCTTGGTTCTTGGAACTGTTGGGTGAATTACAGGGGGTCCTCGATTTACGGCGGAGTTCCGTTCCTACGGCTCGACGCGACGCGATTTTCGCGGTTAGTCAGAACTCACGCACTTTCCAACACTGTATAATGTTAAAACAGCCTAATACAGCATCGAATACAGCACCCGGATCTCCAACTAGGGAACGAAAAGAAAAAAGACAAACAATCGCGCTGATTGGCTGACGTTGCGAAGGACTCGATTCTGATTGGTCCGTAGTACGTTTGTGCTCAGGGTTTGTATGAACTCCGTCGGGTTTGGTCGAGAGGTCGATCCTGAGCGCCGCATTCGTTTAAATATCAACGGCAAATGTAAACAAAGCTTAAGACTTTCTAAGACTTTTTAATACGTTTATGGGAGATGGCGACCGACGTAACCACGAAAACGCCGTGGGTCGATGACGCCGTAAACCGAGGACTCCCTGTACTCCTGTTGTTTGTCCATAACCCATCGTCATTTTTAGAACCCCATTTTAGTTCCTCCTGCAGAGTAGGGACTCTCCCAGCGCAAGACGATTCTGTAAGCGACGTAAGTGGAAGGTGATTGGTCCAGACACTAGACCACAAACTAGTGATGTCGCTACACCATTCGGGGGCTGGCTTAAATCACTTGAGCATTCCTACTAGAGGTGTGAATGCAAGCTGAAGAAAAAAAAAAAAAAAGCCCTTGAAGTTATGAAGTTCTCGGGGGAGGTCCCCAGCGGGTAGTTCCTCTCAGAGAGTCCCTAGAACTACTTGGTCTGAAAGTGCCCGATATTCCCAAGCTGTTAACACACGGTCACCTTGCATTCAAATACATCATCAAGCAAAAACTAAAATGTTAAGACTTGTTGGTCGTACCATTTTTTCCATGCGGCCACGGAATGCCACATTCAGCCAGGATGTCAGCCAAAGACGTTTTGTCACCTTTTTGACAAGAGCAAAAATGCAGTGCTTCATCAGCAGAGTTATCATCAGGCCAGGATAAAGAGTACCAACAAGTGTTTGGGTTTTGGTGTCAGAGATGAGTGATTTGATTTTCTGCTGGAAGTGGTTGGTCAGCTAGAGTTGTTAGATGCATAAAGTCATCTCTCCCACAGATTCCAGTTCTTCCTTTTTTTCTTCCGTAGGTTGTATTCTTGTATATAATTCATCAGCGTACGTCTTACATTACTTTAAGATTAGGTTAGTACCTGCTTTGTAGGCTAGCTAATTCGACTTCCAAGCAAACGTAACCTGGGGCAGGGCAAGCACGTTGGAGCCTTATTAGAGTTATGATTTGCTGACCTAACAGTTTATACGTTGATGTACAGTACAGTAACTAATAATAATAATAATAAGCCATGTGTGTTTATAATACGCTTTCAAATAAAGTTAGTGGGTGTGTGTTTTACTTCTGCTTTGCTGAGCATCACAGTAAAGCAGGTGGTACTGGCTCAGATTAGTCTTTCAAAGGTCACCCAGAGCAGAGGGCAAATGTTATTCTTGGGGTGGACTGACGTCGGTCCGAGGATGGGCCAGACACGGCGGCATTCCGCTGGAGTCCAAGTAAGAGATGTTAGAGGTCAGTGACACGCACCATGATGCTGTTATTTATACTGTGTGTGTGTGTGTGTGTGTGTGTGTGTGTGTGTGTGTGTGTGTGTGTGTGTGTGTGTGTGATTCTACAGATTAAACTGTTGAATGGCAGTTGAGGTCCAGCAGGGCGGCTTTCTGTGTTTAAAAACATTTCAACGCTAATACGTTTTATACAAACTCCTCCACCTACTTTAAAGCCAAAATGGTGGAATTTTCCTGTCTTATAGTTTTAAACGGTTCTGGGTGGTTACATCGTTTATCTCCGTATTCCGAACCCGAAAAGTACACACAGGGATAAATCAGTGTCACGCATGTCTAGTCCAATCAATGATCTGAATAATTAACTCACTGCTTGGTAACTAAACTTGTAATTATCTATTAATCTTTCAAACGAGCGCTTGTGTACAGGCTTTGTGTGTAAATCCTGTGTCATTGCACATGTAGCTCAGCGGCGATTACACAGAACGGTTATTGAGTTCGATTAGCCTCTTGAGCCGTGAAGTCATCATCAGGAATCGAAAGCGTGCATTTCGTTCAGGGATTGGAGGGTTCCTTTAAAAACAAACAAAAAAAAAAAGTATTCTGGTACGACTGCTAATTACCTGTTAAAAGAAATGTAGTCAGTAACCTAATCCAAGTACCACAAAATTAAAGTGATGTACCTGATGACTTTCCGTTACTTTTGGATCGCCTCAATACCGAATATGCAAATGATGACAGTATTGTCACAGCGAGAAGGCAGGACCTGAACCATAGTGTGGTGATGTCTCCCTTATCTGCTTTAAAGACAAAATAATGGTGAAATTTCCACCTAATGAGCACGGTTTTTGGGGTTTTTTTCCACTGGAGGCCATGATAATGAATGGGAAACAATTAGCTTGGATTTCACTCAAGACTCGTGAAGTGTTGTGTGCAGGGTAGGATATCGTTCTTTATTTTTAAATGTATTTCAGGGCTGCGACTACTGATTATCTTGATCGCCGAGTAATCTGTTGATTATTCAATTAGTTTGTATTTGTTTAAAATATTTATTTGAAGCATTTTAATCAGCACTGCGAACAGAACGTTGTCTTAAGCAGGCTTAATTAAATAGCACTTCACTAATTACATCATCATCCATGACATTCATGAGACAATCTGTCATCTGTTATGTACATTGATTACTGCTTATCACTTTTTATCACTTGACACACATTTTGCAACCCTGTGTCTGTGTTTCAAGTCATGATGGGTTCAAATTTCAAACAAAAGAATTCCGAATAAAGATAAAAGAAACGTCAGCTGCCTGTTTCGGTCACTGAATCGCTCCGACTCGTTTTGCTTATTGCGTGTGCATGAGAAGAATCATTCGGAATCGACTCCAGAGATTCGCAAGTGTCTCTTCAGTGCCTGAGCTCAGCGAATCGACTCTCTTTCGGATCGACTTGTGAACCAAAAGCAAGATGGAGAGTCGATGACTTGATGCACAAAGACATGTATTCAGAATATTGTGTATGCTAAGAATATACAGTTGTTTTCCAGCGCTACTGAGTCGATGAAATAGGCTAGTTGATTGTCTCGCAAGCTAATTGAATCAAATGGCTTCATTATTTGTTGCCTAACAAAACGTAACAAAGCTGTTATGGGCGATTCAGGCAGGAACATCTGTCTCCCAGTGATCCCCATATTCCCACCAACGAATGATCATTTTACTCCCATTAAAACACAAGTTATGTCATGAGTCCAGCACTGTAGTGTACTGGAAAGAGGTTCCATACCATGGAGAAAGTCGCACTGATGTCTCTGCTCTAACATTTCAGTCTGATGTGTGTTTATGAAGTGAGATACAGTGGTTCCTTGACATACGACATTAATTCGTTCCTGGAGCAAGGTCATATGTCAAAACAAATCGAATTTCCCCATTAAAATGAATGGAGTTACTAATAATTCGTCCCAAACCCCCAACGAAATGCACCAATTTCTTTTGTGTTTCTCAATAAGAGAAATGTCCTATATAAATAACAAATAATGTATAAAACAGTAATAAAACATAATAAAAGTGAATGTAAAGAAATAAACTGGTTTTATGAAGTGTACTTTACCTTGAGGATCACAAGA
>JAQMCW010003246.1:0-10863 GCA_030068335.1 Chrysichthys cranchii
ATTGGTGACCTGCCCAGGGTGTAACCCCGCCCCTCTCTCACCCGAAGTCAGCTGGGATTGGCTCCAGCTTCCCCCTGCAACCCTGAACAGGATTAAGCAGCAGAATATGAATAAAGCATGTATAATATTAATAATAATATACAAGCACTAAATTTTCCATCAGCTGAGGCATTTGTTTACAATCTTCAGCTGAGAACAGACAGCCTGGCTTGTCCTTATGTTCATAAGGTGCAATTTCTTTTGTCATAGCTGAATGATTAATATTTTTTGTCTTAATTTATGGGTTATGCTTTCGTAAGTTTTTTATATTCTTTAAGTTATGACAAAAAAAATCAAATGACTGGTTTTCACAAACATTTCTTGATGCCACTCCTACTCCCTGACCTATTGAACTGCAATAAGGATATGTTTCTGTGTAGACACTTGTGTAGAAACCCCAATAACAATTCTTGCTTCCCAGAATGTTCCAGGAACGTACATTTTTCATTACAGGAACGGTCATTGAAGGTTTGTTTGATTGTCTTATGGTTAGCCACAAAATATTGTTTTACGTAAATATCAGTTTCATTTTTGATTGCCTGTTTTGGTTTATAGAACATCCTCCTGTAATGTGGGAACCTTTGGAGAACCTTTAAAGAACATTTGGTTGTATTAACATTCTACTATCATTAACCTGAAGATAACGTTATATAAATGTTGGCAGAAGGTTTTTATAAAACTAGCCATAGGAGAACCATAAGCTAACGTCAGTTGAACATTCTGTGTTTCCTGGGAAAGGGCATCAGCTAAATGCTGTAAACATAAAAAAAAATATGCTATTTCAACTTGTAGCATATTCCATATTGTTGAAGTCTAGGTTTCTATAAATTTCCTTATACATAAATTAGCACAAGTAGGATACAAATATTTTTTCCTAATTCATGCAATTTTCTTGAATACCAAATTTTTGTGTAAACGCGAAAAGTTCTGAGACTGCTCCTGTTGTGAGTAAACAGAGCATGGCACAGTGATGCAGCAGGAGCGAACACTAACTTTCAGACGTCAGTATGCTGCTTGACGTCACGCTCTAAACGTGTGTTTTATGAATTTTTGTGGTAACATGCACATACATATTTGTGATTTTCTGCAGAGATCAAACATCAAATTCCGTGTCAGAATCAGGAAATCAGCAAAGGAGAGCCTTGAAATGCTTCAGTATGACTACAGCAATGAAGCAATGAATGGGCAAAGTAAGTGGCATCAAGAGCAGCAGAAGTGAGGGCAGTTCAACGATCCTGATGCACAACGTGCTCAAATTCTTGGACATTTTTGAGGGTTGCATTCGTGAAGCATTTCAAGGGTCTGCGTTGCTCTCTGCTCAAGTTTGAGGTCCAAAGTTAATGTCCAAATGTGCACATGCATGTTGTCACAAGAAATCACGTGTAAGACATATCCCGATGATGACAGCACATTGTCATGCGGCATGTCGACTCCTGCACCATGTGCATGACCGTGCCGTTCTCCTTTCATTCACAACAGGAACAGAGGTGGAAATTTTTGAGCACACAAGCGATTTATGAGTAAATCCGTTTGTATCCATCTTGATAAATGAAGCCCATTGTGTGTATGTGTGGCTTATTTCTAGGTTTACCTTTTAATGGTCTTTTCTTTCTCCTTCTTTGTGTAGACGCTGTCAGTGGGATCGGCCATAGTCATATGGATTATCTGTTCTCTAAGACCTACCCAAAAATGGAGGATGCCTATGGCAGTCTTTCAGGGCTTATTCCTGCTTTGGAGCTTATGGCATTGTATGTTGCAGCTGCCATGCATGACTATGACCATCCCGGCAGAACAAACGCCTTCTTGGTGGCCACCAGTGCTCCACAGGTGAGCATGCTCAGTGAATAAAAATCTTCATAGATACAGTGCAACATAATAATTGAGATATATCTCCCACTCTGCAAACTCTATCTAACTCAACTTAAATAATGTGTTACTACAAGCTATAAAATTTAGAAAAGTTAAAGTTTGTCACAAACATTTCTTGATGGTCCTCCTACTCCCTGACCTATTGCGCTAGCATGAGGATATGTTTTTGTGTAGAAACCAAGTTCCAAGTGCTCTTCAGCTGTGTGTGCTGTGAAAGACACAGTAGCCTAGGTGTGTATATCACATCAGTGCCAAAAAGTGGCTCCCAACAGCACGTCTAAACTTTACTTCCGAACTATACTTCCCGTCAATCACTGCACACAGTCACATGTATTACGCACACTTGAATTTTGTTTGAGCACCCTTTGTCTAAATATCGAAATTTCGTTTTTTGGGCACGTTTTTTTCCCTAGCTTTTGCTGTGTTACCACCATGTTGTATTGTTCCGTGTTATGCCTTGAATTTTGTCCACGTGAAACGGTCAGAAACTCAGAAACTGATTTGATGTGCAGTGTTGTGTTGCTTTATGGCAAGCTTACAGCTATTTTCTTGTTACTGTATGTATGAGGCATAACTCACCACATAATATTTAGACTATGTATTTATATCAGTAAAAAAATAAATAAATAAATTGCCCCCGATTAAATGTAAAATTCCCCCTATGCTTTCAGCACAACAATGACCCAAAGTATATATTACATTACATTACCGGCATTTGGCAGATGCCCTTATCCAGAGCGACTTACAATTTTTTTTGTCTCATTTATACAACTTAGCATTTTGTGGTTAAGGGCCTTGCTCAAGCGCCCAGCAATGGTAGCTTGGCAGTACTCCCGACCAGTAGTCCAATGTCTTAACCCTCTGAGCTACCCCCTGCCAAAATAAACAAAGGAACGGCTTAACCAAAAGAAGGTCAGTGTTTCTGAGTAACTGTGCCAGATCCCTGACCTGAATCCACCTGTGGGGTGGATCTGTGGAGTGACATGAGGCAGGGTGTCCACGGGAAATGACCTCAGAATCTGACGGCTCTAGAATGTTTTCAGAAGAAAAAGTATTGCTACGTTAAAATGTGCCATGCTGATAGACTCTTACCCAAAAAGACTGAATGGTGGAATAAAATCAAAAGGTTCAACAAAGTATTAGTTTAGGGGTGTGAACACTTATGCAACTACACAGAAAAATCCCCATTATTAACTCTTTCTGTGTATTTGAGTCTGTTAGATTCAAAAGAGTTAATTCAACACTGGGGATTTTACTCTATTGGTTCCTTTTTTTTTGCTGTGTTTACTGTTTCTGGTTGTTTTCCACTTTATTTTTATACTTTATACATTTTTCACATTAAAAGTGGGGAAAAGTTCTGACGTGATTTATCTTAATTTCTTTTTTTACTTCGCAAAAGCCTGCTGTTGTAACAGGGGCATATAGCCATTTTTATATCCCCTGTACTATTATGTGTAAGCTTATACAACACTAAGGTGAGTATGTGACAATACAGTTAAAACAATAAGCCACTTAGGGCCATGCATAACAAGGATTTTTTCATGGGTATGGTTGTTAAACATGACAGGAAGCATGAACATAGTCTATTAAATAAACGTTGGTTGCTGAAGATAAGTCCAAACTAAGGGCAAAAGTCTTTTGTGCCAGAAATAAATTCAAAATTAAAACTCAAAAAATAAAATGTATCCCCAAATTGTCCATTTCTTTCTTTTCTATTTTTCCATCATATACATATTTTTGGCCATAATTACAGTTGAAACAATTAATAAGAAAAAGACAGTCCAAACTACGTTTGTGCCAAAAGTGAGTGCCAAAAGTAAAATGAAAATGCAGCTTTGCATTTTCTTTTTCATAACATCTGACAAAATGGATAAAAAAAAAATCTAAAATCGATAAATAAAGCTTGCAAGTATCCGATCTCAGCATTTCAGCATGGATGTAGTGCAGGAAGAGAAGAAAGGACTAAACTTTAGCTACACTAAAAGGAAGACCTCCACAGAGATGTGAGAACCTGCCAGAAGGACAACCATCAGTCAGGCCTTTATGGTAGAATGGCTAGATGGACATGAGTGAGAGCATGAGGACAACAGTTCTGCTCCAACGATACAAAAAGTGAACTGTTTGGATTGAACTCCAAGCACTGTGTCTGGCAAAAACAAGTTACTCCTTATCAACTGTGAATATCATCCCTGTGGTGAAGCATGGTGATGGCAGCATCATGCTGTCATGGTGTTTTTCAAAGGCAGGGACAGAAAAACTGGTCAGCAATAAGGAATGGATTATTGCAGCAAAATGCAGAGAGGTCCTTGAAGAAAACTGCCTTAGACTGCACATGACCTCAGACATGTGCAGAGCAATGGGAAAAACTGCCCCACTGTAATTTCTGCCAAAGGTGCTTCTACAAAGACCGATTAAAGGATCTGAAACGTTATCCAAATGAGAGGTTTCAGATTGAGATTTTTTGGTTGCTAAAAACTTGTTTTTTCTTGGTCATTATAGGATAAAAACAAACTGAAGACTAAAGAGGGCTAAATACATTCTGAATCCAATGTATGTATATCACATACAATTTTAAATGATTTTATAAGCAACTGCATAATAACAAGCAACCTTTATAAAGAAAAAATGATAAACAAAGCCTTCGTTTTATAACAATCTACTATAAGGAATGTTCAATCAAAGATAACACATTATTCATATTTTTTTGTGTTATTTCTATTTACCTTTAAACAAACATTGTTAAACCCTCATAGTTTTGTTATCAAGCTATTCATTATATATAGAGATGTTATATGATATTTATATATATATATATATTAGCCCTCTCACCTAACATCAAGACCAGCCATCACTGAGTACAGCATGAGGATGAATGAAGCCGATCCCGCAGATGAGAGGTTTCACAGTAGTTGAAGTGTGTCAGGATCGGGTAGCAGCATCATGTCAGGCAGCGGGAGTGCACGTACAGCTCAAAAGATCCTGTAGTGATTTCAAAATGTTGTACATTGTGATCAGAGTGCAAGCGGGGACGCCAGCAGGTCTTAGCTATGAGCAGAGCCTGAAAATAATAAGGGCACCCTGAGACATAAAGCGTCCTGTCTGTTAGGCCCCCAGATGTGCACTGTTACAGAAGTGTAGATATTTAACAACGTGCCTAAATAAAGAAACGTGATTTCAAAGGAAACTTTCACAGTCTCACATATTAATTGGAGGGCTGTTCCTTTGCTGATGAGCTTTGTAGCTAAGTGTGTGTGTGTGTGTGTGTGTGTGTGTGTGTGTGTGTGTGTGTGTGTGTGTGTGTGTGATCTGACTGACCCTTACTGAGTCCTGTGTAGAAATAAACACTGCTCTCAGAGGGTCATTTAGATTATGAAAGTCAATATTCGTGTCAGCAATGATTTAGGTTTTTGAAGTAAAACAAAAAAAATTGTAGCTACATGAAAAATTGGTTCATGAATAAATTATTATCCATTAATTGTTTTATTAATAAATTATTAATTAATCAATTATTATCAGCATTCCGGACTAAGGCTCAGCACATAAATAAGTAGTCATCATGCCTCCTCCTCGACAAATAGATAAAAATGGTGTGTTTTATCTAGTGTATCTGTACAAAGCTTGAGTGTAATCCAGCCTGCTACTGATAAATGTATGGCATTCTGGCCCGTTGTTGTTTTTTTTCTGTAACACTTTTAGATATTAAAAGGCATTAAAATGGAAAAACAATACTCAACAAGAGCACTAAAGCCTCAGGAGAAGGTCCAGATTAGCGCCGTTGTATGAAATACTAAGTGTTACCGCTATCAGTACATATACTCGACTGCTGGGAGATGATGATGGGTTCATAGCATCCTGTTGCACTAAAAGGAAAACTCGCACTACTTCCCTGCTAGTAATAACTGCATGGACTTGTTCGTTCTCCCATATGTTTGAATGCTCTTACAATTAAATGCTCATATGAATGTCTTTTTTTTTTTTCTCTTTCTTGTTTTTTTGTGCATGTGCAGGCGGTGCTGTATAACGACCGCTCAGTTCTGGAGAATCATCATGCTGCCGCTGCCTGGAATCTCTTCATGTCCCATCCTGAGTACAACTTTCTGGCCAACCTAGACCATGTGGATTTCAAGCGCTTTCGTTTTTTGGTTATCGAGGCCATTCTGGCCACTGACCTGAAAAAGCACTTTGACTTTTTGGCTGAGTTCAATGCAAAGGTGATCTCTTACTTCCATAATGCAGATTAACTCTAAACGCAGTGCTACATTTTAACTTAATTCTATGTCATATGCATCCAGGTGGGACATGAAGGTTGCTCAGGCTTTGACTGGTCCAATGAGAATGACCGTCTTCTGGTCTGCCAGATGTGTATCAAACTAGCTGATGTCAACGGGCCCCTGAAGCACAAAGATCTTCATCTTCAGTGGACAGAGGGCATTGTCAATGAGTTTTATGAGCAAGTATGAAAAATGCATTCATATTATCATATTCATCTATTAAATTTCTCTCGATTCTCTGAAATTGCAAAATATTCAGTAATAATGTCTGCTGAATTAAAGTTTTCGGTAAGGTCCTGTGTAATAATACAAATGTCCTCAGCAGCCAGTTGGTGCATCAATAATTCTGACCCAGAGTCACTTGAGAAAAGCCGGGACATGCTGTTTCCTGGCAACCAGCCGTTTCCTTTTCAGCACTGTTGGAGATATTGGTAGATAATAGACACCAATTAATACATTAATAGACTCCACACTAATACACTAGTGTGTGTGTGTGTGTGTGTGTGTGTGTGTGTGTGTGTGTGTGTGTGTGTGTATACACACATGTCTAATGCTGTACATCTCAGCATATCATGCAACATATCACAATAAAAATTTTCTTTAACACCCCTCAAACAGGACACAGCCTGTTTACCATCCATAAGTCGTTCATGTCAGAAAAGGTGTCGAAGTCATGCACATGAGGGAGAAGATGGCAGTTTTGTCAGGACCCATTTACAGCATTAGTAACCCCCCCACCCCCCGTTCTTGAATGATTCATGCTGTACCACATGACAGAACAATGCACACATACATGCTGGCCTTTTGAAAGACGTTGCCACTGGTTGCCATAGCAGCAGGAGGCCTTGGCAGATGTGGTTCATTGTTTATGCCTGAATGTCATTCCAAAAATGTAGTATCTTAATTTTCCTAACATTTTGGCAATTTTTATGGTTGATTTTTTTTAATGAATTTATGAATGATTCATAAAATTATGTGCACTGGACATATCATATGCTTTAAATGTATTTAAGCACAGGTATGTGTAAGGAGGCATCCATCATGCCAATATATATCTAAAAAATATTTTTTTTTGTATGAGCAAAATAATAGTGATTTTTTTTCAGGAATGCAATACAGCTGTCAGGTTTTTGTCTTAATGATCCAATAATTCTTCATACATAAAAATAAAAGTTTAGATTTTTTTTTTTTTTTTTTTTAATGAAAATGATCTGGAGCATCGTGCTGGGATATATTGACCATTATTAAAAAGCAACATGGTGAATAACACTTCGCGCTTCACACACACATGCATTAAACCCCTAAACAATTGAGTTTCTGAACATTTAACATCATTTTTAATGATTTTTTTTTAAATGCACCCTTTAGTTTAGGAATTACAGATGTCAATCAGCTGGTTAAGCTTCCCCTTGCAGGCAGCAGTACAAGACATTTCAAAATATTTCAAAAGATTACTATTCCAACCAAAAAAAAAAAAAAGTTACAAAAAATCATTTGTTATGGGGGAAAATGGATTAAAATAAGTGAGCTAGTTGATCAAAATGTGAAAACATTGAATCAGTCAGTGAAGCTACACACTTTCAAGAAACTCTGTTGAATAATGTGAAGTAAGACTGATGTGCCAGACAAACTGTCCAAAACACAGATACCAGATAAAGCTACAGGGCCAGGTCAGGTCTCAAAATTACAATTCAGGCCATGAAAAAAAAAACCCTATTAAACTTTTTCAAAGTTTTTAGGGAGAAAGTTGAACAAATCGACTGGTCCACAGTTATAATAGCAGTGTGTCGATTTTTGTTGACTTAAAAATGGTGCCTGGATATTCAAACTGGATGAGGATCTGCCATACTGTTTTAGTGAGGACAGCGTTGGACATTTCTGGCAGAAAGAACAGAAAGAACGCCTTAGCAAAAGCTTTTCAAGCTTCATGCAATTAAGATAATAGGTTGTAACCGGAGAACGCAGAGAGCAGCAAGTGGGATTAAAGAGATAAACGGCTGGTTGTTTTACACAACAAAATACAATATAATAAAATTTACTAAATAAAAATCTCTGATTTCTAGAAACAGCTTTCATTTATAATGGTAGCTCAACTTTTACTTATCGATTAACTATTTGTTTAAAGACAGAACAAGATGGCAAAACGTTCATCCAGTGTGTAACGTTGGCTACGGTAGAGTGAAGTCAACCCAGTGTCATTGGATTGCCAGCATTCCGTAACATTCCAGTTTGAAATCTGACAAGTCACTACAATGATCATTATGCAGCAGCTAATCTCTTTTGCGGGCGGCACGGTGGCTAAGTGGTTAGCACTGTCGCCTCACAGTAAGAAGGTCCTGGGTTCGAGCCCTGGGTTCGGCACGGGTGCCTTTCTGTATGGAGTTTGCATGTTCTCCCCGTGTTCGCGTGGGTTTCCTCCGGGTACTGCAGTTTCCTCCGACTGTCCAAAAGACATGCGCGTTAGGTGGATTGGCTGCCCTAAATTGCCCATAGGTGTGGATGTGTGCGTGTGTGATAGCATGAACCCAAGTTAGGGAGGGTTGGGCGTGGGACTGGCGACCTCACCCTGTGAAATGCGTCTAGCCAGGAAACGTCAACTGGGCCCCATGGGGTCTGCTTGACTCACCTACGTGCCGCCGGTGGTACAGAGAGGGCCATGGATGGTACAGAGCACAGTACCTCAAAAACCTTCAGCTTACTATAGTGTGCAATGGAGAAATCAATCACTCAGTCAATCAATCACTCACAAAATCACTCACTCCCTAAGTAATTGTGCACTTTGGCACAAGAAATAATCAGAGAATGTGTGAGAATCAGTGAGTGCCAGCACTTCACTTGTTGCACACCCTGCTGTAGTTATGCAGGAAGCTATAAATGGTTTGTTTACACTCTTAGTGTTTACTAATTGTGGAGTTGTAGAATAATTAGATACAGAAGTACAACAGAAGTGTGCTCATGGTGCATCTGACTGTTATTATAGTCAATGCCCAATTTACATTTGTTTAGATTTGGTTGCATAAAAGCTGAGGAAGTGTAATTAAGAGTGAAGTAATTATCTCTAAATGGGAAGAAAACCACAAATTATCCAATGCTTGTGTTGCCAAGACATCATTAGCTTTTGTGCTTTTAAATGCCTGCTGGCTAGTCTTCACTGCTTTTATAATACAGGTCAAATGAGTAGTGGATTCTCTCTCTCTCTCTCTCTCTCTCTCTCTCTCTCTCTAGCGATCAAGCTCCCTTTCACATAAAAATAAAAAAAAAAAACACTCTGGGCCTCATCTTGTTATAGCAGGCAACATGTGGGTCCAATCAGAGTATGTCGAAAATGAACCACCTAACTTATAAGAGCACGTGTACTCCTGATAATTTTCCCATCTTTCCTAGGTACTGCCTATGATTTCAGCTAAATAATGCCAGAAAAAAATCTTATAATAAAATGAGCTAGATAAAATTTTTTAAAAAAGCCTCACAATTCATCATGAGAAAAGTTCGTCTTCATTAAGGGTTAAATACTTTTTTCGCAAACAGACAGAAAGACGCCCAGAGAAACCCGGCTAAAATCATCTTCCAGACAGTAACCTATTGGGGTGATTGCTAAACAACATCAAAGTGTTACTGTCGGGTGTTACACAGCTGCTGTTTAGGGTCTCACATGGATAGATTGTTATATAGTCGTAATAAATGTCCGATTCTAAATGTACACTATATAAATTGTAAATTGTGATCTGTAAATAAATATATAAATTTATCATCTTATGGATATGGTTACATTTTCTCAAAGGAGATGTTTATGTAATATTTCGGAAAGGTGAATCAGGTTTCAGTGCTTTGGAATGGTCAGCAAGTGTCTCACTACAGGAAAGCCTTCAGGACGGGAGTTTTCCTGTAAAATGACAAGCTGGATTTTTTGTTGTACGAATTTAAGATAAAAGTAAAAAAGAAAAAAAAAGAGACTGGTGAGAGAATAATTATTCATAGCTGGTATAATGTGATTTCTTTGAAAAAGGCTTCTTCTTAAGTGATAAGAACTAGTCTGGGGCAGGGGTAGCACAGGGGGTTAAGATACTGGACTACTGATCGGAAGGTTGGGAGTTACCACTGTTGGGCCCTTGAGCTAGGCCCTTAACCTTAACTGCTCAGTTGTATAAATGAGATAAAAAATGTAAGTCGCTCTGGATGAGGGCATCTGCCAAATGATGGTAATGTAATGTAATGTAGTCTTGAGGATGTTCCTCAACATTAAATGCCAAATCACTAACTTAGTGGTTAAAAAAAGCATTACAACATTAATATATTAACTCATTAACACAGATGAAATTTGTAATTAATGGCAACTTGCTATTGTATAGAAGGAATAAAACCCCTCAGGTATGCTGTTATTGGAAATGAATGGAAATTGGAATTATGGATTGGTAATGAGGGGCGGCACGGTGGCTGAGTGGTTAGCACTGTCGCCTCACAGTGAGAAGGTCCTGGGTTCGAGCCCCGGGTTTGTCACGGGTGCCTTTCTGTGTGGAGTTTGCATGTTCGCGTGGGTTTCCTCCCAAAGTCCAAAGACATGCACAGGGGAAATTAGGCTGATTCTAATTTAGGCGACTCTAAATTGTCCGTAGGTGTGAATGTGAGTGTGAATGGTTGTCTGTCTCTGTGTGTTGCCCTGCGGTAGACTGGTGACCTGCCCAGG
>JAQMCW010003368.1:0-10857 GCA_030068335.1 Chrysichthys cranchii
TACATTTCATTTACCTTTTCATTCTGGCTGAGTGGACCAAGCACTGGACTTGTCAAACTCTGGTTGCCTTCATCCATCTCAGTCTGGTTGCTCTCAACCATAATCTGTAACAAATACATCATGGAGTAAATAAATAAATGAATATGCGTCTACTAAAAATGTACAAATCAAGAGGATTTTAGAGGTTTGAAAAAATTTATCAATCCTACTTCTCACAAAGAGCACAAGAAGAAAACTATTTTGAACGTCACCAGGTGATTATGTAAGGTACTGAATGCAAAATATTAATGAAAGTCTATGTTTGGTGAGGTTATACATCTTTAAAATCCTAACAAAATATGCCACATACATTATACTAACAAACAGATCAAATCCAAGTTGTCCAAAAATTCTTAAAGATCTAAGAAGGTCATGTCATATTAACCACACCTGGAGGATGAACCCTCTTACCTGTATGGTCCTACGAAGATATATTTGGGTGATTTACAGTTCAATTCACACACATTCAGATCCTACACTGGCCTTCACGTTGAAAAGCATTTCATGAGAGAGTACTTACAAAACACTGTCCATATTAACCATATTGCATTCAGGTTAAAACACACACACATTCAGGTTTTACACCAAGCTACACTTCAAAATTCACTTAAATGAGAGTGTGCTTACAATATACTGTGCATATAAACAACCAGATCTAAATGACACACACAAAGCCTATGTCACATGTTGGTGGACTTTGCCACACAGAATGTAATGAAGGGCTACATTTCATTTACCTTTTCATGCTGACTGAGTGGATCAAACACTGGACTTGTCAAACTCTGGTTGCCCTCAGCCGTCTCAGCCTGGTTGATTTTAGCCATAAACTGTAGCAGATGCAGCATGGACAAACAAGATAAATTAATACCCACTGGTAATGTACCATCCAGGAGGATATTTGAGGTTTGAATAAATAGAACAATCCTACTTCAACAAAAAAATTTCTGTAAACCCCACTGGCTGATTTTACAAGGTATCGAATACACCTTTACAATACAATGACAATCTATCTTTGATTATTCAAATTCCATAGTTGGGGAAAGAGAATTTCATGATGACAGCCTAATCTAAAATTCAGTACGTTTGTGGTGGCATCAGTAACAAAGAGTTAAACCTAGAGCTTGCTATGAGGGTTACAGTGCTAACCACTGCTCCACCATGCTGCCTCCATTCACTATATGTAATTAAACACTTCAGTTTTGCTATGTACCTATGGTAGTGCAAAAGTATTTTTTACATCTTACCTTATCAAAGCTTCTGAGAGGACCAGCTGATGTAGCTTCAGCTTTTTTTGCCACCGACTTGTTGGCACCTTGCAAGGCTCTGATGTGAATAACACACCATGCATGTTTTACAGATTCCTAAAGATTTTAAAGACAATCATCAGACAAATGGCAACATAGTCAGTCTTTCATATTGTATGTGGTATGCATTTTAATAAATTAATGTCAAAAGCTGCAATGACAATATACATTGTTCACTTAAATTAAAGTGTGTATGGTCAGACCATAACCTCGCTCAGAACAATCAGTTTCACAAAAAGTTTTTACCACTTTGGATCTCCATGGCCAGTCTGAGTTGCCATAATTATAGGTGACCTCTTCTCCTGGACTTATGTCTTGTGCTGCAAACAAACACAAGTGTGGCCTGCCTTGCAGGGTCTTCCAGATGACCTCTTTGGCTGCATCCACACTACCAAAGCAAAAGGAGCACTTCATAAAAATCATTTATACTTAAGCAAATTTAAGTTGGCATAATATAAATTAACATTTTAATACTTTGTGTTATTTAAGTTCACAAAACCATATTTTCTAGTTAACCACATTATCTGACACTATACTGTACATTTACACCATCATTCCAGAGTCTAAGATCCTTCATTCAACAATATTTGTGTTCACTAAACCAAAGCAATATGTCATTTAGTTTTGGTTAGACAAAGCATAATACACACCACCAGAGTAACTGCACCTTTCATATGTTTTAAATGCACAAAAACATTTTATGAACTATAAATTATTTAATATTAAAATTGACATTAACAAGTGCTAGGAATTGTGATGACTACAGTGATGACATTACTTTATTTCATCTTCCATTGTTATTTTTTATGAATAACAATAAACTAACAAGTACTAAAAGATCTCAGCCAGACCTAGACTTAAAAAAATATGCGCCTCTAACTCTACAGTGCACAGCTGCTGAGAATTTTATTGTATTGTTGATGGGTATTTTAATGTAAAATAAGTCTACACCATAAGGCAGTGCTATTTACCACTTTAATTATTAATACTTATAGCCACAGGTGGACATAAACATGCATAAACATACAAAATGAAAACCTGGATTGTCAATCAGTTACTTTATCTGTCCTCCTCTCTGTCAGCATGAAGCAATGGCTGAGTTTAAATGTCCTCCCTGAGCTCTCTCGACCTTAACTCACGAACTCCGTTTAGTAAAGTGAGTTTGCAAGGCTAGTGTGAGTGCTCACCTTGCTGTTTGCATGATTGGGACAGCACCTGTGACACATCGGTCAATTAACAACACTAAAGTCAAGCTGCACCAACCGCTTCCGTTTCTTGGTGATTGTAACTTGTTTACGTAAACAATAAGTCACGGGAGGCCGTGGGTCACGCTGGTTAGGCATGAAGTGAAGTGTAGCATAGCATTTTTGTTAGCCTCTTAGTCTAGTTAGCTTACCATTGTAGCTGGTCCTAAACTTATCTGAGCTTCCATGTGCAAACAAAACAAACTACTGCAACCTAACTCTGCACTTAAGAATCAAAAAGCAGACCACAACACCTTAACTACAGCTGATATTTACTGATTGAAAAAAAATTCATGTTTAATTTTCTGCATCATGCTGTGTCTCTTCTCCTCCAGTCTTAACTCAGCCTGCAGCTGCTAAGTTGCTGTGTAATTAATACTAGCTGATATTTACTGCATAAAAAACGAATTTCTAATTATCTGCATCATGCTCCTACTAGTTGCTAAGTCATGTAATACGAGCAGCAAGAAAAAAAAACATCTGCACAAGTAAAATGCTGCTATATTTGCAAATGTGTTTGCTTACCTGTATGTTTTTAATACTCCATCATCTCCAGGCCGTTGTGTTGCTCCAGAGGGCATTTAACTGTCAAACTGCGCATGTGCTCCAGAGGGCAGTTAACTGTCAAACTGCGCATGTGCAGACTGAGCTCCGAGATGGTCAGAAGCCCCGCCCCACTCCGATCCGCTCCGAGCCCGTCAGAAGCCCCGCCCCACTCCGATCCGCTCCGAGCCCGCCAGAAGCCCCGCCCACTCCGTTCCGTGCAGGTCAGAAGCCCCGCCCAGCGTCCCGCCCCCCAAAAAACAGCCAATCAGAAGGATTCCCGCCAAAATGTATGTTCGAGTGTACGAAACTGCAATACTGGTCCGATATCTGGAGGGCGCAGTTCCGATACACTGGAATACACTCAGAAATCAGGTTGCAGGTTAAAATGGACTATCAAAGAAAACGCGAATTTATGCTATTTAGACACTAACAAATGCGAATACACTTTCGGAATTAGCCGGACTTCGGCATAGTCCGGCTAATCCTATGAAGTCCGGAGAGCCCAGGTGAAAAGTCAGGTGCAATGTCCTTGTATACCATAAAAACCAACACACTCACACACTCACACACACACACACACACACACACACACAAGAACTCTGCAACAAGCAATAGTTTAGCTCTCTTTCTGTCAACTACTGGCAAAGCATTGTATTTATTCATTTTTGCTTTCGTGTTGTGACCTAGATTATAAAATTTGACTCTGAGATTTTGCCTATCTTGCCCTTTTCTGTTTGCACATCGACTGCACCTTGCCTTTTTGTGACTCTTAGTTTTGCCTGACATTTCTGTTCCTATGCCTAATTGTTTTTAATAAATATACTGAATATAACTGTGCTCTCCAGGATCAGTGTTTTCCTGACGGATTGATTCACCTTTAAAATGGACACAGGGGATTCAGCAAGCCTCTGAGTATCCCTCACTGCTCAAGGATGCTATATCAGAGATCAGGAAAGACACATGTAGGACATGGCTGCCCAGATCTCTGTGGGAGTTTCCCCACATCACAGAACAAGTCAACTCACCTGCATGCCCACTTACCAAAACCTTGGTGGATACACCTAACAAATTTGATGGAGACCCCGCACAATGCTATGGATTTTTTCCGCATTGTCAGTTCTGCTTTGCAGGCCAAGGGTAAATTTCAGATTAAGCAAAAATTGTAAGCCTGCTTATGTTTATTACAGGTGAAGCACTTACCCAGGCCACAACTGTCTGGGAGAAAGGACTTAAACCTGTTTCACTGTATGAAAACTTAATTTCACTGTTCAGTGTGGTCTTTGATCATGCTCTGGAGGGAGAGAGGTTGGAGATCATCTCATCAGTGCCAGACAGGGACAGCATTGAGTGGCCAAATATGCTCTTGAATTTTGTTGCAGAGTGGATGAAATGAACCAGCACTGAAGGCAGTGTTTAGACACAGACTGAACGAAAATGTCCTCACAGAATGGCCTGTCAGGATGACTCCTCTTCAGCTCATTAATTGACCTGCCTATTCATCTCAACAATCTTTTCCTCAACAAGTACCCTAAAATTGGTGTCAGGATCTCTCATCAACTCGCAGCTGGAGCCCATGCAGGTGGGTAACACAAGAATGACCCCCCAAGAACATGAACATAGACAGAAGGAGATTTTGTGCTTCTAATGTGGTAGTTCTGAGCATCATATCAGTATATCGCCCCTGTAGTGAGTACATAGCCTTTTATCTAAATTCTGCCTTTCATCAGTGAAGTTCAGATCAAGCAGTCACACAATGAATATGTACTCCCAGCTATTACTGACTCAAGATTTGCAGGGAGTTTTATAGAATGTTGCACTGCCCCCCACCTGCAGCTCCCACTTTTCAAACTTCACAACCCTTTAAGCATCAGCACCATTGATGGAGGCCCTCTTCGAGAGGGACTACTCACCCAGTGCACCCAGCTTTTCATTCTGCAAGTCAGTTGTCTGCATCAAGAAAAAAATCTCATTTTTATTCAGACACTTCCAGGAACTCCATTATTCTTTGAATACCATGGCTTCATATCCACAATCTTCATATCTCCTGATCTGAATGAGACATCATAGTGTGGTTGGCTTAGTTCATACAATGCTGTCTGCAAGGACCTCATCTACCTTTTACTTCTCCTACCATAGAAGGACCAGAAACATACAATCCAGTCAATTTCCCTGCTGAGTATCAAGACATTCTGGAGAGCATCAGGCCATGGAAAAATACATTAAAGAGGCCTTCCAGCAAGGTAACATTTTTCTACTATTCTATTATACTACTATACAACTCTACTACTGCCAAGCTGTTGTATGTACTTATGTCTGTGTTCCTGTTGTGAACTTGATTGTAATATTTTACTTTTGCACATTTCTAACTTTAATCCCAGTCTGCCCTTTTCTGTTTGTTCTGTTCTTGACACACCTCAGTATCAGACCCTAGACATAACCATGGATACTACTCAGTTCTCCAGAATTAGTAAGGAGGGTGGTGCGCACAGGTGGCATGATGATGTAGTAGTTATCACTGTCGCCTCAGAGCAAGAACGTCCTGGGTTTGATTCCTCGGTCGACTTGGGTGCCTTTCTGTGTGGAGTCTGCATGTTCTGTGATAATTCCAGAATTGCAAATTTAGTGGATTTTATGTGGTCACATTTTGAAATTAAGAAATAGACACCACTGTCATTACAAAAAACTGTTTGAACAGTTGGAAGCCATTTCTATGTGCAATACCTGATACCTCTAAACTTAGTGTAGCTCTAATAAAATTAGAATTATTGGTATCAGATACAACTATTTGGAAATGCACACCATTAGCATATTTGGAAGAAAATGTAATTAAGTATAATCAAACAGTATTTATAGTCACAAAAAAAATAGCCTGTAGTGTTGTCACCCAAAAAAGGACCTGCTCGACTGACCAGTGTGATCTTTCCAACCGCTCTGTAACCAGGAGCGGATCAGTTAGATTCATGAACAGTATGCTCACTGACCGCACCCAGGCTCCAAACTCAAACAATATCAGATGGACATTTTAATTCATTTTATAATATTAGGTTTAATGATGGATCTGGATATCACCTTACTGATGAATGCAGATCCTCCTGCAATGTCAGCTGCTTTTTTTAAGATCTTAGGCATAAAATGCCATTTACCTATCATTGTGTTTCCTCATTAATAAATCTACACAGCACATGAAAGGATCATGTGTCACCAAGCCCAAAATAATACATAGTGTTAAAAAGATGGGGTCTCTTTTTTTAAGAGCAGAGACACAAACTTAAACTCAGCAAAAACAACACATATACACTGCTCATTTGATGAGCAGACACTTTTTTCCCATTGTGCTGCTTTTCAAATGTGCAGTGTATTTTAAACTCTCTGAACGACACTGTTTTTACTCAGCCTCCTTTATTCTGTGCGCTTGTAGTGTCTGTTTTATGCGATATAACATTACATCTGTGCTCTTTTATAAAAGACGGTAATCTCACTCAATATGATGCAAAGCAGGAACAGTGTGAGTGCAGACCAGTGGGGAAGTGGGGCTGGGGGACCATCACTCGTGGGAGCTGGTTAGGCCCATTTGAGCCCAGTAAGTGTACACCCATAAAGCATTGCATATAAATTACCAGAATAATTTAGCCTTAACTCCATATGTAGATCTTGCACCCAACTAATGATGCCAGACCAACAAAGAACACAAAACACCATTTGATGTTCTCTACCAGCATAATAGTATATGGCCAAAAGTATGTGGACATCTGGCCAAACACACCCATATGCCAGGCACTGAAATCCGACAAGTAAACCTGGGACATAAGCCAGTTCCAGCATCTTAAAATATTCAGTGGGGTTAAGCTCAGAGACTTGGCAGACCACCAAATTTCTTCCACATCACCCTTGGCACACCTTGTCTTTATGTAACTCTTTGTGCACAGGGGCTAGGTATGTCCACATACTTTTGGCCACATAGTGAAGTTCTGTTATAGCAATCTTATAAGAAGTATTTTTCTGATTCATCTTTGAATATGAAATACTATTTGAGAGTTGAGGTATATTTCATTAAAAGGATTTCCCCTAAATCATAGAAAATTCTGTATTTTAAGATGCATTAACTTTAAGTGTTATACAAAACGATTATTGTACAGGGTCAGTTTTGCACAGGAGTAGAACAAATGGTATCTGCCTGGATAAACTGTTGCTTTGTACTGTTAAAGCACCAAAGCAATATGCACTTTAAATATCCACTGTATACTTACAACTTGTTTAAGTTCAATAAAATAATGTACCATAATATGGGGGCAATGGAATTTAGGGTGTATGCTAAAACTCTAGGTAAATTCTAGATAGGTCTAGGTCCAGTTGAACCCTAAAAATACAAAGGAACTTACTGGCTTTGCTCTTACCATCTTGTTTGCAAGTAATTTCAAAATTTTCAGTTGTTTTTCTGATAAGTAATACTAAAAATAAACATATAATAAATCACTTGAAAATTATTTTCAGTTTCTGAAAAGTTGCTGAAATAATATCCATTATGACTTTGTACACAGGTCAAGGTCTTGAATACGCTGTATTCAAGTAATGGCGTATGTTTTTCCTCAACTTGGCTTTGGCAGTTCCTATGACTTATGTCAGTCCAGCTGTGGAACTTGTTCCCACTGGTGTACTGTAGGCTTTAGGTTTAGGTATCTTGGTGGGGCCAGACTGCTGGAATGGTTTAACAGGTACCTGTTAAGAAAGAAGATTTTTTATTGTTATTTTACCTCGTTCCATCCATCAAACAACATGAAAATAAGTTTTATAATAGAGTAGTAAAGGATGGTAATTACAATGAACAATAAGAAAAAATGTTTTTATCATAATCCTTTCACAAATTATTCGTCTATCTGTTGCAGCAGAACAGAAAACAGCACATTACATTTACTTTTCAATCCTTTTCCCAAGTTACACTTGCCATTTTTGTTGCACCTTTTACTGTTTCTTTCTTCTTTTTTTTTTCCAGTTTTTTTCTTTTGTGATGTATTGCATCATACCACATTAGGTCAGGCAGCAGCAGTGGTTGAAAGTGCAGGTAAAACAAGCAAACAGGTCCAAATCATGAGGCAACTTTGAAGTCAGTGTAAACCGGTAGTGATCTAGATCAAAGGCAACAGAAACCAGGGGCCAAACAAAGGTCATCACCAGATAAACAAGCACCAACAACGCTTGGTATATAACCAGAAGAGGCTACACAGAAGCCACATTGATAGCTTATTTGTTATTTACAATGTGTGTGTAAACCCAAAAAATCATTTAGTGGTAGCACTCATTTACGTAAAATGATGTACATAAGTTAAAAGGATAACTAAAATAATACATTTTAAAAGTCCAGATGTGAAAGATACCGACACTGGAGATGTCAGTTAAAACAAGTAGAAACAAAAACTATATCCTTTGAGACCATGGACTTAAATTGGCCAATGGACAATAACAAATTAATTTTAATGTAGCATTGTAAAGAATTCCAGGTGGTTGGAGCATAGCAACTATAGGCTCTTCCAAGCTAAGTTAAAGTGTTTTTTGTTAAGACATGAAACCTCTGGAGGCGTCCAGTGCGGTAACGCAAGTGAACCTGGGGATGATGGCGGGGTCCCCAGGAAGAGTTCTCTTTGCTTTGTGAAGGGCAGGGCACCCTGGAATGGGTTCACCCTGAGATAGGGGCCCCGTGACCTGGAAAGAGGTGTGGTTCTGGTGGCATCCAGTGAGCTCTTGAAAATCTGGGGGAGAGGGTGTAAATCTCATGCAGGGCCATACCCATATCTGCAGAAGGTCTCCAAGGTGAACAGCCCCTGGCATGTTGGAACAATGTAGGTAAGAGAAATTGGCAAGTCAGATCCGTAACTTCAGGATAAGGATTGGCTCAAAGGGCTGGGTCAGTTGGGCCGGGTTGCGAAGTGGGGCTGGGCCTCAGCTGCGGCTGGGGGAGCGGCCATCTGCCTCACTGCCACGCCGCCTCCCATTGGAAAGTGCCCATGCATAGCACGTCCTTCCCACCTCCTCTCCCTGCCCTCCACTCCGGCATCACAGGCCACCCCCCGTGAGGGGGGGTGGGTCCGCACTGGGGCTCTGGGCGTTGGATGGCGGGTGGTAAGCGGTGCCACGGCAGCGACTCTGGTGCGGACAAGGGGAATCCAAATGTTTGATTAAAACAAAGCATTGCAAAGGCTCTTGGTGGATGTTGACACAATGTGATTTCTGCCCAGTACTCTGAATGTCAAAGTGAAGAAATTCAACTATGTAACTATGTAAGTATGACTCGCTTAAGGTAGCCAAATGCCTCGTCATCTCATTAGTGATGTGCATGAATGGATGAACAAGATTCGCACTGTCTCTACCTACTATCTAGCGAAACCACAGCCAAGGGAACAGGCTTGGCAGAATCAGCAGGGAAAGACGACTCTGTTGAGCTTGACTCTAGTCTGGAACTGTGAAGATACATGAGGGGGTGTAGAATAAGTGGGAGGCCCCGCTCTTATCTACTCTTATCGTTTCCTCACTAAAACGGTGAGGTGTTGTGGTGAACCCTGGTGGGCTCTTGCTTCTGGTTTCCAAGTCCTCCCCGGTGCCCCGGCAACCCCGGGGACTACCAGGGACGGCAACCCACTCTGGGGACAGTGGCAGGTGGGGAGTTTGACTGGGGCGGTACATCTGTCAATGCATAACACAGGTGTCCTAAGGCAAGCTCGGGGTGGACAGAAACCTCCCGTAGAGCAGAAGGGCAAAAGCTTGCTTGATCTTGATTTTCAAATTACCAGTCCCAGGTAAAGACTAACTTCCACCTTATCATGGTGCCTGGGTGAACATATAGGACTGTGGTCCTAGATGGCTAATGGAAGCAGCTAGGTGTAGAGCGGGCTAATCACCCATTACACTGAAATTCTTCAATTACAAAGTACAAGAAATTGAGCCTCTCGGCCGATGGTGGTTACAAGGCTCAGGTGACATTGGTCGATTCAAAAAGCAGCCATCCACAAAGTGGATAGCAGTGGTGGACCGTGCATTTCACACCTAGTCCTTCAGTAGTGCTCTGTCTGAATCACGGTTTAAATTGGGCCGGAGCCTTCTCACCTCGGCAGTACAGTCAACAGGAGCTGAGCATCCCAAGCTTCAGGGTTGTGCCAATGCTACACCCTCCCCAAGCCATGCGCTCTTCCAATGCAACACTTTGGCACCCCCACCCCATGAGTGAAGGGCTCTCCCTCCTTACAAAAGCCAATTTAACCACTGGTCTGAATCAAACCGCCCCTCTAAATATATTTTTTGTTTTTATAACCATCTTAATATGCAGAAATACAGTATAAAGAGCCGTTGCATCGCAGATGGATAACTCCTGTAGCCTTTATTGAATAGACAAACCAGGGGTGAACAATTTCCTTTCTACTGCAGCTACAGCCATGACACACATAAAAAACATCAATAATAACCTCATAAACTTGCAATATTATTTAGGAAAATTGCAACATTTTACTCACTAAAAATTAGGATTATTTGCAAACAGAATCCAACCTCCTCCCTTTCCTCCTCTATATCTTCTCTGTCAGCCATTGTGGTCGGAGAAAATAGCTATTACACCATCCTATCCAATCAGCGGGTCTGAATACAGTGACGTTGCCGTATGCATTCTAGAGGGCCCTAGTGACACCAACTCAAAATCTGATTGGTTGAAGCAACAGTTTAATCGACATTTATTTTGTGTT
>JAQMCW010003448.1:0-10849 GCA_030068335.1 Chrysichthys cranchii
AATAACCTTAATTATAGAAAAATAAACCTAAATGAAATAAACAGATGATTTTAATGCGCGTTCCCTTTGCGGTGGATTCGTAGTTGCTGGCGTAGGTGGACGGTGGAGGAATATGGTGGTGCTTCTCATGTTTTGCGATTATTTCTTTCTTTATTTCTCCTGTTATATGCTTAGGCTTCTTACTCTCACTACCATTTCCACTTTCCACTTTCTTGGGACCCATAATGAAGGCTTGTAGAGCAAAAATGCAGAGAAACACGATGAAAAAAATGCATTGAACACGTTTACACCACGAGTGCTTGACCGGAACTGAATGTTTGTGCCTTGATGCGTGGGTCAGCTTCTTGTACGTTAGTAGAGGATTTGTTTGTCGATCGGTACAAAATCTGCTCGGGAATTGGTTCAGCATCCGACGCGTTCGCATGCTGAGAGTCGATCGTATATAAAATATTGTATTTGGTTTATACCACGGTTATTTGAGAAATAACACAACTTGTTATTTAATAAAGAACATCATTTATTTTCCTTGTTAATAGTTACACATTCCATGTTGGGGAACATCTGCAAAACAAGTTCCTGTTCTCTTGTCTCTTTTTTCCCTCTCTATCGAAATTAAAGGCAGGGTAGACAACTTGTTTTAGAAGCTGCTGTTGATTTATTCTTTACTCAAATAATAACCCAAATTCTCACCAAGGAAAATAAATCCTTACTTTCCTTTTGTTCGGCCAGAGAGCGTTCACAGAGAGAGACAACTTGTATCTAGATTGCTATCCTGCAAGAGAAGGCAAGTGCGAACATGCTTCTGATTGGTTAAGCATGTATGATCCTTCTCAAGTGATCCTCGGAAAACAGGAAATGAAATGAGTTGCTCGGACAAGGTGTTCAGACAAAAACCTCTCAAAATAGCTGGCTAGACTAATGTTCAGACAGACACTCAAAAACATGCACGTTAACCTCAACAGTGTGACAATTTAAGACATGATATTATTTCAAATCATCTAAGCAACAGGAAAGAGAATCAGTAAGAAATAATACTGTTCTCCACAAACCTTTTTTTGGTTACATTTCTTGAAATTCTCTTTACATTCCAACACCGAGGAATAAATCAAATGCTCTGACAATAAAAAGAAAAGAAAAAAAAAAATCTGTCCTCTGTGGCAGTCGCGGGGCAGTAAAAAGCCTGTGCATTCATTTCGTGCGGTCTGAATGAAATGACCGGATGTCCTACCTACCTGCACACTCTCTGCTCGTGCACTCGCTGCATGTGAACAGAGCCTTCCACAAGGCTGGGCAGATATACTGCAGACATCCTGCTAAAGTTAGCGAGCTAGTCGACAGCTCTGAGTACTAACCATAGCCATGTTCGCTGTTTATATTCATTATGATCATTTTACCGTCTCTTCTTACAGGTGAACGATACCTCAGGTAGTTGGATATGACGATGATGTGTTACACTTACATTACAGTCATTTACATTACAGTCATTTGGCAGATGCTCTTATCCAGAGCCACTTACATTTATCTCATTTATACAACTGAGCAGTTGCGGGTTAAGGGCCTTGCTCAAGGGCCCAACAGTTGAACTCCCAACCTTCTGATCAGTAGGCCAATGTCTTAACCCCCTGAGCTACCCCCTGCCCACTTCTCTCATGGATTCATCCTCCCGCAGCAGTAGTCAGGCGGTGCGCATTCATGTGTTTTGGAGACGTGGCTCAGGAGAAAGGGCTGAAGGGGGGAGGGATTTTTTTCGGTTGGATACTTTCAAAATCTAGCACACTCTTGCTGGTTTCTCCAGAATACCCGTCCTAACTTTAACACACCAAAAAAAGTACAGTTTCAAAAATGAAAGCCTTCCCCATCCTGGAAAACTTGTGTTACATCTTCACCTCTGACTGTTAGTTGCAAAGTGCTGACTCTGGAGACTCCTTCCAGAAATGCTAAAGTAACGTCTCCTTGACCTTCAGCTGTCCAGAAGTATAATAGTCTAATAACTATTAGAACATGACATTTCTTACCTTCTTGTCTCAGGAAGACTTTTTGCTTGACGTCAGAAAACTAGTCTGTATTGAGTTGTATACTGTTTTTAACATTTCTTTAAAAAAAAACAACAAATAAACAAACAAACAAACACGTGACCCTCCATTACAAAACCAGTCACATGGGTCAAGTTTTCACAACCAACAAATATATTTAATAATATGTTCATCTATGTATACACTGAACATGAATATGTGTTTCAACAGAGTTCACTCCTGATCACGAGCCAAAAATTGCAATTTTTTAAAAACGGCCTTTTGTGAAAATACAATAACTAAAACTGACCCATGTGAGTGGTTTTGTAATGGAGGGTTACATGTAGCACACGCAAAAAAACAAAACAACGCAAGCATAAAAGGTGATCCAACATCAAAGTACTTTATTTCCAAAAGGCTCTTATTATTTAGGATTATTTACGATTTAGGATTATTATTATTATTATTATTATTATTATTATTATTATTATTATAATCTTTTTTACTGTTTTGGCCTGAATCTCAAATGGCCTCAAGAGAAACTGTAGGTTTAAGAAAAAAAAGCAACAAAACAAATGAATAAAAAGAATGAAAAGACAGATTCTCGTCTATGCAAATAAGTAACTCTTTCTGAAATAAAGTTGGAAAGATTATAGTTCATCTGTTTTATTTATTTATGTATGTATTTATTTATTTATTAAATGCTAATAAATGTTCCATCGACGGTGATATATAATTATAAACTAATACTTTAATGCATTCAATCACTAAATATTTTTCTTAGGTAATTATAACATAAATGCTATTTTTTAATGAATTAAACAGCACTAATACAACACAATTTGCATTATTTTCATTTTCATAAGAGGTTTTTTTTTTTTAAATCAAGGATGAACTCCCAGGTCAATAAAAGAAAACATATTTGAGAGCATGAAAATAAGTCACGTTTTGAAGAGTTATTAATTAATGTTAGTGTTGTTAATCAATGATAAAACAACTGAAACCTGCCAACATAACTGCGCCTGTTTATTCGCCCTGTTTTAAACAGAGTCACTGAAACCTCTCTCTGTGTTGGACTGTAGCTGTGCTGAGCACTGTGTGGGCTGCTGCTGTGTTTCTGTAGGTGATTTGACACGCAATAATCCTCCGCTAGCCCTAAAGCGATACACAACTGACAGCACCTCATGAATCTTTCAGACTGCTGGTGTAACCACCGTCGAAAGGCTTGGGATCACAAAGCAGATATTTAATGTGCATCCCAACAAAACTGGCAGCTGAATTTCTAATGGTTGGCTTTATTTCTGCTCAGAAAAGGCAGCGGTGACTCCTGATGCTAGTGCTTAGTTTCGGCTCAGTGACAAAGCTAAAGAAATGTCATTGTGGCTCTTTAGGGAATGGCTTGCTGAGAGAGAGAGAGAGACAGTGAGAGAGAGAGAGAGAGAGAGAGAGAGAGAGAGAGAGCGAGAGAGAGAGACGCTGTGTAAATGCCATCATACACTCCTCTTCAGCGCTTGTGCCTCGGCCAATTCCCTGCGCTTCATTTTACACGCTCACTTACGTTACTTAAGTTAACCTTCCTCATGACGATCACATAATCTTGTGGAATAATGAGAAATATCAAAGTCAAGTGTAAATGCCTGGAACATTGTAATGGGTTCGTGAAGATTTGCTCAGAGATAATCTTTCATATGATTGGATTCATTTTGCAGAACACTGGATTCTAAAACGACCATGAAATGAATGCATACACATTACAACCATAACTGTTTGTCCAGAAACAGCTTATTAAATAAGAAAGAAAACCTGTGTGTGTGTGTGCGTGTGTGTGTGTGTGCATGTGTGATAGGCACATCATAAAGGATGGAACAGTGTGATGCTGTCCAACACAAAGTGGACTTAATCTTACAAACCCAAAGTCCAATCTTTCCCAATAACATTGCAATAAGTGGTGTTAAGAAATACACCACGGCAGGCTTTTTAATACATTTAACGTCGTAGAACGACCAGGAAACAAGTTACTTCCTGGTATCACAGTTGTAGTCGAGCTCATAAGTATCTGGACAGTGAATTTGGATAATTATCCTCATTTTGTCCCTGTTCACCGCTGCAGCTGATTTGAAATGAAGCCACCGATATGTGAATAAAGCGCAGACTTGTAGCTTTTATTTTAAACGGCAAAACACAAATATTGCATTAACTGTTTCATAATTACAGCCGTTTTTTATGCATCCCCTCCTTTTTCACAGGCTCAAAGGTACGTCTACAAATTAGAAATACAGGTAGTCCTCATGTTACGATGGAGATGCATTCTGCTATACCCATCGTAAGTGGAAAATATCGCATGTCGAATGACGTAGGCCACTGCTTAGCCTAGCTTAGGTAGCTTAGTCTAGCTTAGCCTAGCCTACCAGGAGTCTTTTCCTGTAGGAGACACGCTGGGGTGTTTAGAAGACATGCTTTTGAATTCAAATTAGCTACTGAAGCACACAAAAGAACATGCGGTAATGCACTGTACAGTACACCGATACACAAGTCAACTCGGTGAGTTGCGGGAGAGAGCGAGGCATCACGCAAGGCGAGTGACGTGTACATCCGGGCTTCGCCTGAGTACGTCCGGGTGTCGTCCGAACGTGTTGTACCTCATATGCTGTTACGCTGGCCTGCCAGCCAATCTTAAATATTTTCTAAATATTTGACGATTTCAATGTTGCGTATCGCAATCGACATCATGACTTCGAAAAATCGTAAGTCGGGCCATTGTAACTAGGGGAGCACCTGTATAAGCATCATTTTTAATCCTTGGATGCAAATCCGTTGACGTCAAATGAATGAATGAAGTCTGGAAGCAATGGACGTCATCAAATGCTGAGCTTCCTCCTATGAGATGCTCTTCTAGGCCTTTACTGTGGCTGCCTTCAGTTGCGTTTTTATTTGCAGAAGTACGTATCAGTTGGGTTGACTGACCCGAGAATTTCAGAACACTGCATTTCTCTGCTTTAGGAAGCTCTTGAGTTGCTTTCACGGTAAAGTATTGGATCATTACCTATCTGTACTGTAAAGCAGCATCCTATCAGTTTTGCAGCATTTGACTGAATCTGAGCAGAAAGTATAGCTCTATATACTTTCATAGTCAAATCCTCAATAAACAGTGAGTCAGTTCCTTTGGCAGTCATACCTGTCCATGTCCACTATGTTTAACAGATGTAGCATGCTTTAGATTCCTGAGTCCTTCCTTTCTTTCTCCGAGCTCTTCTTTTCCCACCATTCTGGTACAAGTTAATCTTGGCTTCATCAGTCCAAAGAATCTCGGATCGCATACGGAGAATTCCCATGAACAGCTACCAAATGCAAGTTCAAAACTTGGAATCAACTGCAGATCTTTTACCTTTTTTATTACCGAGATAAAACAACCAGGACGCGGGTCATAACTGGCCACGAAACGGCTCATCAGTTAATTGTCCAATTAATTTTGAGCCTGTGAAAATGGCGGGACAATGTAAAAAAATTTTTTTTAATTAATTGAATTAAAGCCGAAAGCCTGCGGTTCAATCACATCTCGAGTGCATCATTTCATTTTCCATTGTGGTGTAGGCGCAAAATTAGGAAAGAAACCTGTGTCCCTGTCCAAATACTTATGGACCCGAGTGTTTAAGCGGTCATTCCCTCGCCGGCCGCTTGAACTTAAGAGGCATCACTAAGATATGGCGAATCCTCCTGCTTCTGTATTTGAACACGTCTCACGTTTGAGATTTCTTCCAATAGGAAACGTCTAAACGTCTCCTCAGAAAAACCCCATCGGCAAATCACCCACGGTTTTCAAATCCGCCTGTCGCCTGGCCAAGTTACCATAGAAACGATAACCTCCTGTTGTAGGTTTATTACTATTAAGCTGGGATTTGCTTTATTAATTTATGCTCCTGTCAAAGATCCTGTTATAGAAAATTTCCCCAACCGTTCTGAAGTCCTCACCACTGTGGAATAAAATCAGAATGCATCATAAAAAGCAATCATGCGGCGTGCGGAGACAAACTCTGACGGGCCTCCTTCCAGCCTGATTAAAAATAAACACACTTCTGACGTTTGAGCCACCTCAGCCGAAGTAGGAATATTGGGCAGACACGTTGTCAAGTTCCAGCAGTGAAACCCTGCCAGGATGATTAATGCGTGTTGATTGGGCTGGCAGGGAGGAGTCTGAGGGAGGCCACGGTGCTTATGAAGACCGCATGCCTTTAACTGGTGGAAAAAAAAGGAAAAGCGAGTCTACCCGACATATGCTCCTTTCAGTAAGAATGTGTTAAATACGTTCCAAACAGCACTCGTTCCATGACTGGGGACTCATTTATCTCTTAGCTGGAGCTAATTAACAGAGTTACGGGATTTCTTTCTGCTGTGTAAATGCATGTAATAAAATGTTTACAAAAACAACTCCAGTGGCTTTCATTGCAACGGGGTCAGAAAGTCATCATTATTCTTCACGCATTTCGTGATCCACACAACACAAAATGGCTTCCTGTGGAGGTTATATGCTCCGGATATTAGTACAGTGGAACAGGATGCAGTGATGGACCCTACAACCCACGTTCCTCACATTACACAGACCGAATATACCAATAACATCATGAATGTACTCGTAAACTATTCTACATGGCTGTAGAAAGAAAGAAAGAAAGAAAGAAAGAAAGAAAAAGAAGGGGGAAAGGGAAGGAGTAGAAAGGAGAAAAGTAATAAGGGAGGGGGAGACATAAGGAAGTAGGGAAGGAAGGCAGATAAAAATAATGTAAGAAGAAAAGTAAAGATGGAGGGAAGAAGGAAGAGGAAAGAAGCAAGAAGGATGAAGAAAGATAGGAAGGGAGAAAGGAGGACCGTGAGAAGAGAGGGAAGGCTAGAATGGGGAAAGAAAGAAAGAAAGAAAAAAGAAAGAAAGAAACAGAAGGGGAAGGTAAGGGAGGAATGTGAGGAAAGAAAGAAAGAAAGAAAGAAAGAAAGAAAGAAAGAAAGAAATAAAGAAAGAAAGAAAGAAAAAGAAAGAAAGACAATAAGGGAGGGGGGAGGAAGTAGGGAAGAAAGTAGAGACAAATACAAGAATATAAGAAGGAAAGTAAACAGGGAGGGAAGCAGGAAAGGGTGAAGTAAGGATGGGAGGAAAGAAATGAGGGAGAGGAAAGGGAACGAAGAAAGGGAAGGAATGAAGGGAGGAGGGAAAATAAATGGGCATGGAAGAAGGAAAAAATGAAAGCAGCAGGAATGGTACACGAGGGAAGGAAGGATGAAAGGAAGGGAAAAGTAGGAAAGTACTCCTTACTTGATTGGTGGATATATGAAAGAAAGAAAGAAAGAAAGAAAGAAAGAAGGAAGGAAAGACAAAACAAACAAACAAATAAAGTAAGAAAGAAAGAAAGCAAGAAAGAAAGAAAGAGAGAAAAGAAGGGGTAAGGTAAGGGAGGAAAGGAAAGAAGAAAGAAGGGAGAAAAGCAATAAGGGAGGGGGAAATGAAGGAAGAATGTAGGGAAGGAATCACAGATAAAACAATTGTAAGAAGAAAAGGAAAGATGGAGGGAAGAAGGAAAAGGAAAGAAGCAAGAAGGATGAAGAAAGATAGGAAGGGAGAAAGGAGGAACGTGAGGAGGTAGGGAAGGCTAGAATGCGGAAAGAAAGAAAGAAAGAAAAGCAATAAGGGTGGGGAGGGGGAAGGGAGGAAGGAAGTAGGGAAGAAAGTAGAGACATAGACAAGAATGTAAGAAGGAAAGTAAACAGGGAGGGAAGCAGGAAAAGAAAAGAAGCAGGAAAGGGTGAAGTAAGGATGGGAGGAAAGAAATGAGGGAGAGGAAAGGGACGGAAGAAAGGGAAGGAATGAAGGAAGGAAGGAAGGAAGGAAGGAAAGCAAAGAGGCATGGCAGAAGGGAAAAAGGAAGGCAGCAGGAATGGTGGACGAGGGAAGGAAGGATGAAAGGAAGGGAAAAGTAGCAAAGTAAGGAGGGAAGGACAGATTGGTGGAAGAAAGAAAGAAAAAACACTGAACTAAAGAGGGAAAGAAAGACAGAAGGTTGTTCCATGTTGGCCCAATCTTTGGTGAATGGAGTGTCCACATAAAGCCCATAGTGCAGGAGAGCTCTTTCCCCGTCAGGCCCGGAGGAACTGCTCCCACAGCGTGCGCTCTGAGACTTTCACCCTGCAGATACAAGCTAATAAAAGAGTGGTGTGATTCAGCGCTACACTTGATCTGCTGCTGCTGTTTGATTTGCTGTGTGAGCAGACATAATGAAAGCCGGGTGGGATTTTTTGCCCCTGCATTCCTTAGTTTGGGGGGGGGCTGCTGGGAGGTTATCAGTCGGGGAGTGACAGCAGCAATCCGCCCTCTAAACATTTATGCTTTTCATTAGCATGCCACAAAGTGCCACAAATCATGAAAACAGCTGGCTGGCCTTTTAAACCTCCGGGAATCTGGCATGGCAACAGAGGCAACAAAGCCGCAAGAATGTATGCGCCAAAAGCCAGCTGTGCGCACCGTATGCTTCCTGTGCTCCGTCTGTTTCAACACTTTCCCCAACACGGATCAAAACCTTATTTAAATAAATACGTCACACAAAGTCCTGATTCCGAAGCACGAGCTAAAAAAACAAGCTAGAGAAGTTTGTTTTTGAAAAAAAAAACAACCCACCAACCAAACAAAACGGTCTCCGTTACAAGTCCCACGTGTCGGCTGACCACTGTCTCTTCTGAACCCTGACTCGACCACGTGCATACCGCAAAGAGTAAGGGCTCGTGTGTGTGCTGTTTTCAGAACATCGGACGCCTCGATTCAAATGCCTTCATTGTTACAAAAGCATTCAAAAAGCTCACATTTGAACTTTTTCCACCATGTACCATCTGAGCTGAATCTGAGCTGCTTACCGGCTTCCGAGGCTAGCTATAACAGAAATAAATGTCTTTTTTTGGGAGCGATAAACATGTGATAAACGTGTTTCTTGCACGGTGCTATCGTTCATTTTCGGTAACGGCAGCTCTGACGACCCATGGGTTTTATGAAAAAATACACAGATGAAGATATTCGGCTAAGAAAAACGGGACCCGTGCTGGCATAATGAGTCGGAATGAGGGGATTTTCAAAAGTGAGTTATTGTTACTTCCACATTGTCCATCTAAAGACCTTCAAAATGAGGCATGGTTTGTTGAAATCGGACAAAAAATGACCGCCTAGCAAAAAGGCACTTTCGTTCACGTCTAATGGGGTTTGGAAACTCGTTTTCCATTGCTTCATAAAAGCGTCATCGGGAATTCCATGTGTATTATCAGGAAGTAGAGAAACTACGTTTCACAACAATACCAGACATGGGTAGGGGGATTCCCCGGTCTCGCTGTGAGCGCGTGGTGAAAAACACGGATTTATAGTGGACTATTACAACAAAGGACTAATTAATGAAGACACACGAACGAACATAATGATCAAAGCCTTAAAATAAAAGTAGTTTGGGATGTTTTTCTTGTGGTTTTATCATGGGGATCAATAAATGAGGGCTTTATGGACTCATTTTTGAGAAAATCTCATTTCGACCGAAACCATGTTTTGCCTCTTATTATTATAATTAGCCTATGCGCATTCCGACTCATTTTGCCAACACAGGTCACAAATGTATAATCAGTGATCTGGTGACGTTTTCTATAACGCATGGAAACGTTTATTTAGCATTTATGGAAGGAGTCTCCAGTGTCGGTGCTTCGTAAGAGTCATTAGGGTTTCCAACACGGCTTTCAGGCCTCCGTCCAAAGATCTTGCCATGTCGGAAACCCTAATGACTCTTACAAAGTGCCGACACTGATGTTCACCATTTTTTGTTTCTTGGTGATGGCGCTTTGTGTTTTGTTCTCTTAACTTCAGGAAAGAGAGAAAAGAGAAAGAGGAAAGAATTGAAGAAATGATTATTTCCAGTGCTCATGATGCTGACTGACTTGTTTCACGGGCGTTCCACCACATTAGCAGTAACTATAAAAAGCATGATGTTTTGCTTTAATAAATCATTCTGAAATGAAATCACTGGCAAATTGCAGTGGCGTAAGAGGAATGAAGCACTATGCACTGGTGCTGTTATTGGAAAAGAACCAATATTAAGGCTAAGCATGCTTCACGTCTGGCACTGATAATATTCCTCAAGCTGCATGCCCCTAAGTGTTTTACTTCTCACTTAATTTGCATCATCTGGAGTCCTATTTATTATCCCAACCAAAGAGCTTGTGTTTTCTGTGTGGGTTGTTTGTCTGACGTTAAGCAAGACTGCGCAAAATCCATCAGACTGGTTTCAATTAGTGATCCCCCGCTATATCACGGTTCACATTTCCCATCCCTGGCTATTCGGTGATTTTTATTCAGAATATATATATTTTTTTGTGGATTTCCCTGATATTTAAAGAACATAAACATTAATTAAAAATGGAGTAAAATATGAAAAAAATTTACAGTACAGTACAGTGTATATCAGGGGTCTCCAACCTTTTCGGCACTGAGAGCTACTTTTAGAAAATAAAAGTCGCTGCGAGCCCCCCCCACAAGATCGCAGTGCCGTCCCGGACAAAATAAATGGCACTGCTGTAAAGAGCTTGAAAAGTGCTTTAAAATAAGACCAAATTGAGGAAGATAAAGTGCATGGCCGACAGGTGGCGCCAAAGACACTGTTTACAGTATAGTCAAACTATATGTGCGCGTCATTAGAATTTCTTAATATTTTTTATACTTGTCCTCAGGTATCTATTTTAACAGTCTATAAGGGTTTCGAGAGAGTCTGTAACCTCTTTCGACAAAATTATGCCCTCCGTTTACGAGCCCCGTTTTCAACACGCTCCGG
>JAQMCW010003467.1:0-10848 GCA_030068335.1 Chrysichthys cranchii
GAATGGTTGTCTGTCTCTGTGTGTCGCCCTGCGCTGGATTGGTGACCTGCCCAGGGTGTAACCCCGCCTCTTTCTCATCCGAAGTCAGCTGGGATTGGCTCCAGCTTCCCCCCCGAGACCCTGAACAGGATTAAGCGCCAGAGGACGAGTGAGTGAGATTCCACCGCAACGTGATTCCGATTTTAATTTATTAATAAACAGCACATGGCTAAAGTATATATCAAATCCCAAATTCTAGTAAATACTCCAGTAAAGGAATTTTTAGGTACACACACACACACACACACACACACACACACACACACACACACACACACAAGTACATGCACAAGATAATCTGCAGAGTTCTTAGCTCTTCTTTTGCTTCAGTGTTGAAATTTGGAAATGAATCATGATAAATCCAGCTGTACGTCCTAAGATATCACACACACACACACGCACACACACAAACACACAAACACACAAAGTTGAGTCAAGAGGGTCCTGTCATGTTTTTTCTTGCTTAGAATTAAGTACAGTTGGGAAGAGGGTATCCCAAAAGGCCAACCAGTTCATAATCTTATCTCTGCGCCTGGTGATTGTGTACTTGTACTCTTTCTCAATAAAGCACAAACACACACACACACACACACACACACACAGACAGAGATACACACACATACACCTTACACGTGCACTGGCATCCAGTGCGGTGCTTGGTGAGGTTTCGAGTTCGATGCAATGCTGATCAAATATTGTCTGATTCAGATAAAGTTGTCAGCAGCGCAAGAAAAGAAGAAAGAAAAAAAGACTCGGTGAAGTTCAGCGACCTCGCCGACAGCTCCATAACGACTGTGTAATTACACGTGAGCAAAAATAAATATGTAAAATCAATGAAACAAATGCCCTGAGAGATAAGATGTCTGGAATTTCATCATATCAGCAGAGCACAGTAAGCTTGTCCCGGAGAACCGAAAAGCACCGAGCGTCTCCCTGTAATGTTCCACAAGGTCTGAGACGTTCATCATAGATTCGCATACACGTGAACTTCTGAGTCAGTTCACACCACGGGTTTGCAGTGAGCTTAATCCCTTTACAGGACGCTACTTGAAATACTTGGAAATTCAAAATTTCACCCCGTCGTCTTATTGGAGGATATTACGAGATTTTATATCACAAGACTTTTTTTTTTTTTTCATTTTTAGGTTGAAAATCAAGGTCAACAGAGTTGCCATATATGGTCAGTATAGGGTAAAAATTTTCAAAAACTGTATATATGTATATACACAGGTAGTCCTCAATGTTACAATGGAGATGCATTCCGCTATACTGATCGTAAGTGGAAAATATCGTCTGGTGAACCACTGCTTAGGCTAGCTTTGATAGCTTAGCCTAGCCTACCCAGGAGTCTTTTCCTGTCGGAGACATGCTGAGGTGTTTACAAGACATGCTTTTGAATTAAAATTAGCTCTTGAAGCACACAAAAAAACACCTAGTAATGAATTGTACAGTACACCGATACACAAGGTAACTCCGTGAGTTGCAGGCGAGAATGGGGCATCACGCAAGGCGAGTGACGCGTACATCCGGGCGTCGTCTGCATACTTCCGTGTGTTGTCCACGCACCTCCAGGTGTTGTTCGCGTACTTCTGGGCACCGTCTGAACGTATCGTGCGTCATACGCTGTTACGCAGGCCTGCCCGTGAATCTTAAACATTTTCAAAATATTTTACAATTTTTAGCGTATCGTGATCTCCACTGGCTAAAATGATGATACAGTCTCAGTGAACCCAAAAATAGTTTTTTTTTTTTTATTAACCCTTTTCTACTACCTGCTGGGAAACGGTCCTTATGAGACGTCCTGGGATGTCCACTAATGTCCGCCAATCAAAGAGTGATTCCAGGTTCCTCACCGCGACCCTGAACGGGATTAAGCGCCAGAAGATGAGGGAGTGAGATTTACGAGAAGAATTTGCACGTTTAAATTTAGTAATAAAACATATTCCTTAAACATGAGAATAATGAAATTGCCCATTCACGTCTCAAGAACGGGCCAGATGGTAAACTGTCCGAGATAAATCGGTGTGTGTGTGTGTGTGTGTGTGTGTGTGTGTGTGTGTGTGTGTGCACGGACACATCCTGTGATGAACTGGCCTCTCATTGAGGGTGTATTCCCGCCTCACGTCCAGTGATCCCAGGGTCCAGCTCCACCCTGACCGGGATAAAACACATCCTGAAACTGAGTGATCACTACCTGAACTCTTGGAGGGTGCCAATAATTTTGCAGCTGCCTTTCATGCAATACTAGTGCATCTGCAATAAAACTTTTTTTCCCCAATAGGAGTAAATGTAATTATTTTTAACTTGTAAACGTTATTCATACTGACAAGGCGAAGTAAATGCGCCGCACGTCGTTGCAGCTGCATGCATGACGTCTAAGATGATATTTGAGCCAGACGAAATCCGTTATTCAGCAATATCCCTGCGCGGGTCGGCCAACTGAGTGACCGGGGCTTTCGTCAGCGTTCAGCTGCTCGTCTTTACGCAGAGGAACCGAAGCTTCGCAAACCATTACGACTGCAAAGAGTCGACGTTTAGAGCCACCTTCAGCCTACTAATCTGTTTTCCTTCTGGACCACCTCCTCTCTGTCTGTCTATCTGTCTGTCTGTCGGTCTCACTGTCCTGATGTCTCTCCATTTCTCTCTCTCTCCAGTTTTGTCGTTCTCTGTCATCATGTCCTTCTCTCTGTTTCTCATCATGATTATTTCTCGCTTTCTGTCTTTCTGGCTCTCTGAAGGTCCCTCTCATGATGGCTTGCTTTTAGGATCTCTATTTCTCTCCCTGTCTCTCATCATGTCTCTCTCACTATCTCTATCCTTCTCCATGTCTCACTCTGTCTCTCTCTGTCTCGCTGTCTTGGTCTGACTTTCCCGAGCTCCTTCCATCTCTCCCGCTCAAGTTCTGTCTCTCTCTCTGTCATCACATCTATTTCTCTGCTTCTCGTCATCACTCTTTCTCTCTTTTTGTCTCTTTTATTTTGTCTGTCTCTCTGTCTAATACTGGCTCTCACTTTCTTCTCTCTCTCTCTCGCTCTCTCTCTCTCTCTCTCTCTCTCTCTCATCATTTCTCACTCTCTTATTCTGTTTCTCTCTTCAGTCATTCTCTCTTTTAATCGTGTCTCACTCTGGCATTTTTTGTCTCTGTCTTTCTCATGATGGCTTTCTAATCTCTCAATCGCTGTTTGTTTCTCTCTCTCTGTCTCTCTCTCTGTCTCTCTCATGAAGGCTTTCTAATCACTCTATCTCTTTCTGTCTCTTTCTCGCTGTCTCTCTCTGTCTGTCTCTCTGACTGTCTATTTTGCTGTCTCTCTCATGATGGCTTTCGATTCACTCTATCTCTCTCTGTCTGTCTCTGTCTCTCTTGCTGTCTCTCTCTGTCTGTCTCTCTTGCTGTCTCTCTCATGATGGCTTTCTAATCATTCTATCACTCTCTGTCTGTCTCTCTTGCTGTCTCTCTCTGTCTGTGTCTTTCACTGTCTCTCTCCTGATGGCTTTCTAATTACCCTATCTCTGTCTGTCTCTCTCTTGTTGTCTCTCTCTCTCTGTCTCTCTCTTGCTGTCTCTTTCACTGTCTCTCTCATGATGGCTTTCTAATCACTCTATCTCTCTGTCTGTCTGTCTCTATTGCTGTCTCTCTCTGTCTTTCTCTCTTGCTGTCTCTATCATGATGGCTTTCTATTCACTCTATCTCTCTCTGTCTCTCTCTCACTGTCTCTCTTTGCTGTCTCTCTCTGCTTGTCTCTCTCATTGTCACTCTCTGTCTGTCTCTCTCTCACTGTCTCTCTCTGTCTGTCTCTTTTGCTGTTTCTCTCTGTCTGTCTCTTTTGCTGTCTCTCTCAGGATGGCTTTCAAATCATGCTATCTCTCCCTGTCTGTCTCTCTCGCTGTCTCTCTTGCTGTCTCTCTCATGATGGCTTTATATTCACTCTATCTCTTGCTGTCTCTCTCTGTCTGTCTCTCTTGTCGTCTCTCTCATGATGGCTTTCTATTCACTCTGTCTCTCTTGCTATCTCTCTCAGGATGGCTTTCTAATCATTCTATCTCTCTCTGTTGGTCTCTCTCACTGTCTCTCTCTGTCTCTCTTTGCTGTCTCTCTCTGTCTGTCTCTCTCACTGTCTCTCTCTGTCTGTCTGTCTTGCTGTCTCTCTCATGATGGCTTTCTATTCACTCTATCTCTCTCTGTCTCTCTCTTGGTGTCTCTCTCTCTCTGTCTCTCTTGCTGTCTCTCTCAGGATGGCTTTCTAATCATTCTATCTCTGTCTGTCTGTCTGTCTGTCTGTCTCACTGTCTCTCTCTGTCTGTCTCTTTCGCTGTCTCTCTCATGATGGCTTTCTATTCACTCTCTCTCTGTCTGTCTCTATTGCTGTCTCTCTCTCTGTCTTTCTCTCGCTGTCTCTCTGTCTCTCTTTGCTGTCTCTCTCTGTCTCTTTCACTGTCTCTCTCATGATAGCTTTCTATTCATTCTACCTCTCTGTCTCTCTTGCTGTCTCTCTCTGTCTTTTTTGCTGTCTCTCTCATGATGGCTTTCTATTCACTCTCTCTCTCACTGTCTCTCTCATACTGGCTTTCTATTATTATCTCTCTCTGCTTCTGTCTCTGTCTCTCATCACGTCTCTCTCTCTCTCTCTCTCTCTCTCTCTCTCTCTCTCTCTCTCTCTCTCTCTCTCTCTCTATGTGTTGTCTAGGCATTTCAGGTCTCCCTGGCAGCTTTTCTATGCACTGATTTTGTAATCAGACTTTGTGCAAATTGCACATTATCGACTGAGTCCTTAGAGGATTCCAGATGTTTATTTGTCAAGGAGCTATATAAGCAGATGAAAAAAATAAATCAAAAACTGCTGAATCAGAAGTGCTGTGTTCATGTTAACCTCTCGAGCTCTACAGTGTGAGTTCCTCCTGTCAGTCAGAAGACGCAGTGATCGACAACCATGCAGCGATGCACTTTAGAGACTAAAGTGTTCGTCCGTGCTTTGTTATGCACGTGCAATTACACTAATACATGGTTTATAATTAGTCCAAGAAATCTGTTGCTTTAGGTTTTCTGATAAGTTTCTCTGTAGCAAGTAGGGATGATAAAATGTAGGTTCTCCCCATTTCCTTTGGAGGCTTCTTTGGCTCCCTCCCAACGTTCGCTGATTGTGTGTCCCAATTTTGCACAAAAAACAGTAAAAGTAAAATAAGTGAAAAACCTGGAGGAATGATGGCCTGGGGAGATGCAGGCAGTAAACACGGTCCATTAAAGTGCAAGAAAAGGTAGCTGTTTTTCCACCGTGAGCCATCAGGAATCATGTTGCGTTTGTTTTTATTTTTGCTATTTTTCCTCACAACCATTTGGGTTCGACATACCGATGAATTTTATTTTGGTTTTTTTTGGGTTTTTTATAAAAGCGACAGGACCGTGTGCTCTCACACTCCCACAAAATCCCATCTAGCTGGATGACAACTGGATTCAGAGCTCTGCTTCGTGTTACAGCTGCTAAATTTTGTTTTGGGCTTTTTCGCAGCACTGTAAGTGTAAGAGTTCACGCTACGCAATTCTTCACGGAGAATAGCTTAGATTGTGAGCCTATACTCATACAGTGGGAAAATCACACCGCTGGACTACTCACACCATATGAGTGGTCGCTGAGGCTTAAAAGATTAGTCAGTGACATGAAAACTGGGGCTAAAAGTTGCCCCTTGGTGCCCAGTGCCCTGTGATGGACTGACATCAGATCCAGGGTGTATTTCCTAACCAAAACCCATGCCCGCTATTCCTGGTTAAGGCTTTGGATCCACCCTGACCCTGGCCAGGATACAGCAAACCTTTGGCCATTAATGTTGGGACTACAGTCAAACCTTGCTGAAGTGAATAATTTTTTTATTTATCATTCATTCATTTGACCAACTTTTTCCCCTCTCTCGTGATGCTCTAAGCTTGGCATGGATTCTACGCCAGATTTCACATTTCCACATCTGTATTTGAGTCAGAAGTGAAAACAAACATGTTGCAGAGGGGCCTCGATGTGGTGACTCACATCTCCGCAACAATCCATGAGTCAAACAACTACACGCTTTCACACTTTCACAACTTCATCCACTTTTTACGGCTCCCCTGATGTGCAGCACACTCACACACACACACACTGTTCTGGGTTCAAGACGTTACAGTTCCCTTAACTGACATTATTTAAAACATGACACATTGAAAGGAACAAATTAGATACGAACTTGTCGCGTTACCAAGAAACCAACAACAGTTACAGCTTTACGTCTGAATGTTACACAGCCCTGACCCTGAAGACTCCTTCCATAAATGTAAAAGGTACACTGTGTAGGATTCCTCCACCTCAAAGCCCCACCCTTACCCCTCCTTTTCCAAATGTGTGTATTAGAGCGTCCGGTGGCCGTCAGTACCCATAGCATTGTACTTCCAAATACTTACATTCACACTCCCTTGCTTTTTCTGCACTAAATACTAAGTACAATCCTCCATTTTTCAAAATTCGTGTCCTCAAACGTCTTATCCAGCACCAGCAAACACCGATTCCTCTTCTGTGTTGTGCCTCGTGTTCCTTTTCTCTTCTCCTTCATCCTTCATCATCCTTTTGGTGCTTCCTTCCAGATTCATGCTGCCGCTTGTAAAAAAAAAAAAAAAAGGCGCTCTCTAGAGGTTTGTCCATTCTGGGCTTCTGTAGTGGCGCAACATGGCCACTCTGTAGAGGTGGACTCGCTCCCTATGTAGATACAAAGGGGTTAATTTTAAGTTTACGAAAACACAACAATTCTTAGTTACAGGTAATTGTACACTAATGAACACATATTTATGAGTTCCCTAAGCGTATTACAGAATACATGCTCCATTTTTGCTAGTTAGATCCCCTCAAAATTCAACAAAGTGCAAAGTTAATGTAATTAATACCTGTATTACGAGCCCTTTTCACCGAAAACATGGCGGCTCATAGATACGGAATGAAATGCTTACAGCTGAATGTTTAGCACAGACACTCTGGAGCTACACTGTTCTTTGTCAACGTGGCCGAGAGTAAACTTTGCAAGACGGTTAATGTGTGAGTTTAATAAAAGATAGAAATCTCTCCCTGGATGAATTTGTTCACAGACATGAGGGGAAGGGTACAGGAGCCAAAATTAGCATTGATGATGAGCTGATAGATGTGTAGTTAATTAATAAATCCATTGTGTGCAAGGAATTGTTTCATATTCACCACATTTCAATTCCAATAAGCATTTTGCAAAATGACAGAATTGTGCTTAGTAGCACTGTTTAATGCTAATTGCCTCCTTCTGCTAGCATTAGCTAGCTTTCTAATTAAAGGACCTAGCTTAACCTTTCCTAGAATCCACTGCACCAAGGAGCAGGACGCCATTTTTGATGCCGTCGATATTCCAAAAATAATCTGCAACAATCCAGTGACATCTTAAACCCTAGATCTTAATGGTAAAAGTGAAGATATTCACTTCTCACATTCCAGAAAAGACATCCTTTTTTATAGCTAATCATGTTACAGACCTGATATTAGTGAATTAACTTCATTAGTTGCGAGATGTTCTTCCAGCTGAATCTTTTTAAACTTTCTTGCTTTGTCAGCCATTTGTTGCCCCCGTGCCGTCTATTTTGAGACCTGTAGCAGGCATCAAATTTGAAATGAGCTCATTTAGTGGATAAAATTGTAAAATCTCTCAGTTTGAACATTTGTTATGTTATCTATGTTCTGTTGTGGATAAATTATTGGCTCATGCGATTTGAAAGTCTTTTAACTTTTCATTTTATTCAATTTTAAAGAACGTCCCAACTTTTCGGGAATTGGGGTTGTAGTTCAACCGATCCACTCCGTTTTTGTAGGATTATTCCGTATGTAACGGAACAGAACAGCCCCAGAGGAAAGAAAAGATAAGGCGTGTTTACTTCTGAGCTTTCACGCATGGCACGTAAGCAAAGAAAAAGTTCAAGGGAGCGCAAACAGGGAGTTTGCGGCAGCTTTGCTGCACAGAGAGTTAGCAGTAACGCTCACATGATTTCAAAGCAAAAAAACCCCCACACAGGATTATGAGACAGGCGAGCTAGCATCTTTAATCGTGATTTAGCACACACTGTTGTTGTTGTTGTTGTTGTTGTCGTCGTTGTTGTTGTTGTATTGATGCTAATGATAATTCCAGCAGCATAAAACCTGGTAGTGTGAAACAGGCCTGCATTTTGTTGTTCTTTGTAATAATTAAAAGCATGCAGGTAGTTCTCAGGTTACAATGGAGATGCGTTCCGATATCCCCATCATAAGTGGAAAATATTGTATTGTATGTTGAACCATAGCTTAGCCTAGCCTACCGAGGAGTCTTTTCCTGTAGGAGACATGCTGGGTGTTTAGAAGACATGCTTTTGAATTAAAATTAGCTCTTGAAGCACACAAAAAACAGGCGGTAATGCACTGGACAGTACACCGATACACAAGGGAACGCCGTGAGTCGCGGGAGAGAGTGAGGCATCACGCAAGGCGAGTGACACGTACATCCGTATGTGCTCTGTATACTTCCGGGTGTCGTCCGAACGTATCGTATGTCATATGTTGTTGCGCTGCCTGTGAATCTTATATATTTAACAATTTTTAGCGTATCGCATTCGTCATGATAACTTCAAAAAATCGTAAGTCGGACCATCGGAACTAGGGGAGCACCTGCATTTTGAAATTTCTCTATCCTTTGACTGCTACAAGATTCTCAAAAAGATCTCACTGGAACAAGAAGTTAGCATGAAAATAGACGGAAACGTCAATTGAACGAAGCTTTACAAGACGTCACCAGGACAGACCAAAAATGCCAAGAAGATTTTCCACTTGGGGTCGTTTATCTCGACGCGTTTGAGAGCAGATGATTTAAAGAACGTGAATGATTAGACCGTCCAGCTATCCGGAATCTCGTTTGCAAAGACAAAATGCATCGTGTCCCACTCAGACACATGGGCCATGTCAGCACGCGAATTTTGACTCGCGAGACAAAATTCCCTGAAAGTTTACAATATTACGTATCGGCTTCTGAACCCGATCCTCTGTTGAGGTTTAATCACGGGCTTTTATGGTGATTATTTAGGCGGAGTTAGCTTATTAGGTCAGGACGTAGCCCCAGAGTGAGCAAGGCAAACGTTTGCTCGTCTGATTAGCGAAGTTACGACGCGAGATCGTACAAGAAGTTCACGAGGAGTCGACGACGAAAACAGAAAGACGTCCGGACGCATTTATTCTCCGCTTCGTGTCTAAAACAGTTGCCTCTGTTCAGAGTAGATGGCGAAAAAATGCGGTGAAAACGGGATTTATTTATTTATTTAGTTATTTTACTTTAATACAGCGTCAGATATGAAGCTTGGCGCGTACAGGTTGCACACATGACTCTGAGCGCCGAATGTACCGAATCCGTTCATCTTTAGCAACTGATTTATCCTGCTAATCGTAGTTTAAATTATTATTTTGTTTATATTTCGGGAAATCTAACCGGCCGACCGACCAACCAATCAACATCGTACGGGGGTACAAGAAAGGAATAACATAGGGTTGATGAAAAGTTCATCATTTTACCAAGAAACTGGAGCGCTTCAAGTCCTCTATCCTACAGACTTTCCAAGTTGGGTGGATTTACAAAGCACTGACACTGGAGACTCCTTCCACAATGTTACAACATCTCAAAAAAAAAAGAAAAGAAAAAAATTAAAAATTACCGAAACCGTATTGATGATTTCTTCACTCATACAACGCGTTTCTTAAAATCCACTCATTATTAGACTCGGGGTGTGTTGAGTGTCCTTCTTACGAACCCCTGTGAACGTACTGTTGCTATAGCAACGATAACGTCTTTAGACCGGGCGCACGAATATAAACCCCTCGCACCTCTGTATTTAGAGTCTGTGATAGTCCAAACCTGGAACATCAAGCGCCTTTGCAAAACCCCCAAATTTTTACACCCGTTAAGGAAGAACCAAGCATTGAAGATAAGCGTTGTCGCTATGTGGACATGTCGGAATCTGTGTACGCATGGAATTTTATGTAACTGGACAAATCTGTGTTGAATAGCCATGGCTCAGAGGATTAGCGACATGATGAAGGAAACACTGATTATACCCCCCCACGACAAACACACACACACACTCAGAGCAACATGAGAGTGACCCAGTGTTCGAGGTGTGAGCAGAGCCAGGATGGGAATCTTGTGGGACCCGAGAGCAAAATGCTTCGCGTGGGACGTTTTTCTCCTCACGCCTGCAGGGAGCAGGTGGTCAGAAATGAAGCCTGTGGGAAGATGCGAGGTGGCACCTAACCGGTGTGACTGCATGTAATTATTCCGGCTTCCTCCGTGCTCCAGAAGGAAGAGAGCGCTGCCAGGTACAGGTGAGCGGTGTGACCAGAATATCTCCGTACGATACTTCAACACGATAGGAATCCTAAGAGCCGTCTGTTAATAAACTACCAGCCAAATAACAGCGTCTCAAGGTCCCAACCTGGACCCCTTTTAGAAAGGCTTACACTGGAACCGAATGATTTTCATTAAGACCTCTCCTGAAAAGATTTCACGCAGATGTACCATGAAGATAGAGTGTAGTAACCTAGATCGTTACTTAAAGTTCTTTGCGTAACTTTTGCTCCATCAGTAAAGACTACACAGGGGGTCCTCAGGTTACGACGCAGCTCCGTTCCTACAACAGTGATGTAACCTGAATTTTGGTGTAAGTGGAAACACACCCTAGTCGAACTCACTTCCCGATCCTAACACAGTTGTACAATCATCATCTAGAACATAAAAACACAACTAAGCCACAGAAAAAGGAAA
>JAQMCW010003545.1:0-10844 GCA_030068335.1 Chrysichthys cranchii
TGGTACTGGGCCGGGAAAAAAATAATAACCTTCCTGAATTTTTTAGTTATTTTATTTTCATTAGTTTCCTGGGTAACGTATTTTGAAAAATTCCACTCTTGTCGCACTACTGCACGTGACTCAGAGAACGCAGTGCTTTAAGCTGCTGCTGCTGGGGAGGAAGCCCCGCCCTCTTCCAGCGCAAAAATTTGCCCCCCCGGTCCGTGGAAAACTTGCCCTACATGAAACTGGTCCCTGGTACAAAAAAGTTTGGGGACCACTGACTTATAGGATTTCTTGAACTGAAGTTTCTCGACCAGAAACAGTTATAGTATGGCATTTATAAATGCCCAACAATGAAACGAGAGAAAATCACATGTAAAGATCTCATTCCAAATGCCTGAAAGAAACTAATATTTGTTGATTTTATATTTCATTTCATCATTGTTTGGAATTACTGGATCTTCTTGAACACCGCTTCGAAATGTGAAATTTGTATGAAGTTCATACACAATAATATCAATAATATATGAATGTAATCGTCGCTAGACTTGAAACTCAAAAGCTGTTTTGGGAAACAGTGATGATCTGAAGATCGTTCAACTGACGATGGATTGGAGAGACGGTCGTGGTGGTCGTCGTGCCATTCACGTGACTTCCCCCGGGATCTGCAAAAGGCAAGAAAAGATGTCCTGATGAGTTCTGTGCTCTGAGAGAGCTCTCATCCTAAGGGTCCATCGAGGTGGTGGAAAGTGAATCTCACGCTGGCGACGTTTGCAGACGAAGCCTCTCTTCTCGAAGCAGCTGTTGTCGTTCCATTTTCCGTCCTTGTACATTTCCACGCAGTCCTCTCGGGCGCCGTCAGGTCCGCCACCGTTCGGTTCGCCCTGAGCCCAGTTGGTGAAACCCAGGGCGCTCAGGTCAGTCCAGGCCCAGCCGTCTGAAATGTACACACCATCCCAGTTACGCACGTTCCTGACTGCTGATGTGAAGAATCATCAGATCTTACTGATTCTCAGTGAAGCCCTCAGCAAACTCCTCTGAAATAAATGATTTTTTATAAAGTTCTTAAATGAATAAGATTTAAGATTACAGCCTGAAACTTTCCTAACCTTCATCTGCTTCAAAAAAGTGACTCCCTGACTCCGCCCACATCATCACTCCACCTACTTCAGTGTTTAAGATGACTCCGCCCACATCTTCATCACTCCACCTACTTCAGTGTTTAAGCTGACTCCACCCACATCTGTACTTCTTACTTTAAAGCTTATATCGGCTCCACCCATATATCTGCATCACTCCACCTTTATGGAATCTTAAGAGGACTCCACCCACATGTGTCATTCCATAATTTAAAGCTTAAATTGACTCCGCCCACATCTGCATCACTCCTCAAAACTTCAAAAATTTGTTAAAAGGAAAAGATAAAAATAAAAGTTCGTATTCAGACACCGCCCACAGATGCATCATGTATCATTTCTCTCACTTCAAAGCTTGAACAGACTCCATGACTCCGCCCGTGTATGCACCATTTCATTTAAATATGTAACTGTCTCTGCCTACGCCTGCATCCCACCTCTTACCTAAAAGTTTAAACTAACTCCCTGACTCCGCCCACATCTGAATCATTCCTCTGACTTCAGAGCTTTAACAGACTCCCCGACTCCGCCCACATATGTATCATTCCTCTTAATTCAAAGCTTTAACAGACTCCGCGACTCCGCCCACATATGTATCATTCCTCTTAATTCAAAGCTTTAACAGACTCCCCGACTCCACCCACATCTGAATCATTCCTCTGACTTCAGAGCTTTAACAGACTCCCTGACTCCGCCCACATCTGAATCACTCATCTTACTTTTAAGCTTAAACTGACTCCCTGACCCCACCCACATATTTACCACATATTACCCACATATTTTCCTCTTAAGTCGACTCCGCCCACATCTGCTAACACAATCTTTCACTTAACTTCTCCTGCGTTAGTAGTATTTTTCCTTCCCTTTAACAGGATATTCTCTATTTTGGGTAAAGTCTTATCAGCAAAACGACAGATGTTGGCGTACATGAGGCGTCCTTGGAGAGTCCGAGCCATAAGTGGTGGATTCCAGTGTTGTTGGCTTTGGTGAGGAACTCCACCTCAGCTCTGCTGTGCACCGACGCCAGGTCACTGCCTGGGATCTCCCGGCAGAAGTGCCGCGCCTCGGGCCAGGAGAGGCCCTGCTTCTCGTTATATATGAGGTAGCAGTAACTTCCGTACGCCTGCCAGAATGGAAAGCACTCACCGTCCCCTGGAGGCGGGGTCGGAGGAGGCAGGTCTGGATCAAGACAAAGACATCAGATTTGCTGTTATAGGAAAATAATCAACTTCAGAGTGGAAACTCAGTGATATCACTTCACTCCTTAACCACACCGGTGTGGATTATTTTCCTGTAACTGCACACCCCCAGGTGTATTATTTCTTACATGATACGTTATTAATATGTTCATATGACCATCATAACTATTTTCTTGAATTTCCCTGTCATGGAACAAAAACACACCTAAGCTCCACTACCGTTCCTAAAGTTAACGTTAGCTACTTAGCAGAATACGTTCTTTGTGTCGTCACATTGTTAGGTTGCATAGCGGACGTGGCCCGGTTACCATGTGAGATCTTGCAGAGGTATGGCTTCGCCACTTTGCAATCCGTGTCATTCCACGTGCCCTGGATGAAGTGGGAACGTCCGTGCATGCTCACGCAGCCCTCTCCTTCGTGATTGGTCGGCTCTCCTGGACCCCAATGGGTATAGAACACCGGCCAGCCGTCGGACCACCGGTACGTGCCGTCGTCCTAGTACAAACGACAACGGCCATTTTTACTGACACAGTTTTACCCCTGGCACCAACTGGCAAACCAGTGTGGTTAGAAACGTTCCATAAAATCACAGCTCTATTTATACAAAAGACCTGAATAGAGTGGCGTTAGGTCACATGACCTTAAATATACATATATAGAATCACATTACAGCGGACCCTCGGCTCGCAAACGCGTCGGATGGGGAACAATTCGACGTACAAGTTAAATTCCTGAACAGATTTTGTCCTGACCGATGAACAAATCCTCACCTGATGTACAGACAGCCGACGCACGCTTCACGCCACAAACATTCAGTTCTGCTCAAGCACTCGTGGTGTGAACATGTTCAACGCATTTTTTCGCTGTTTCTCTGCATTTCTGCAGAAAGCTGAACGGGTTCAGTTCATGACCCGTGGGTCCACTGTATTGACATTTGGACCACAGCTCTGTCGTGTTCTTGAATCTACTTCATATCACTGCGCTCTTATAAATTTTAAACGATTGTTTCTATTGTGACATCTCATGCTGGAACTTGTGTAGCGAGCAGGAAACATGACATAACCCCACTGAGAATGTTCAACATTTTTGTAAGGAGTCTCCAGCAGGGTCAGTGCGTCCTAACAATCAGAGGTTAACTTTACCAGAGAGATCGAGCCTCAGGAACTCACTCATTTCACTCGCATGACGTCCCACAATATTAATCGGAATTACAAACCTGAATAAAAAGGACGACGTGCCGCTCTATAATAAATAAAACATAGCATTTGTCTAGCATGGCAAATCAGGAGGCATGTTATTGGCAAATAAAAGCTGAATAACGCATAGATTTTTATTCCATGTAAGATTTGTTAGCTATGCGAGCTACCTAGCTATGTTTGGTAGCCTTTTCTTTCAGCAAGCATTACCCAACTACGTTTTATACATTGAACAAAAAAGACATCGAACTGATCACACTGAAGTCTTTCAGGTTGAAATATAAGAAACTATCAAATGTACATTGTTTCTCATATTAAGAAAAATCAGATGATGTTGAGCAGAAACAGTTAGCGAATATAAACCTGGATCTCAGGGGAACACTTCGTTGAACCATAGTGAGTATTCTAAAAAGAAAACATAAATAAAAACACTAGAACATATCTAGAATCAGACCCACGTCAGAAATAAAGGAATAACGTGACACTTTAGTAACTTTTCATGCAACACTTTTTCTGTGTAAACATCAGATCAGAAGCTCTTTAAAAAAAAAAGCATGACCTAGAAAAAGTGCAAGCATTATAAAAACCCAATACTGTTTTTTGATGTTTTTATAACTAAAGAATCAGACGATGTGCGTACTTTGCGCCTGAGGCCAATCCACGTGTCTTCTTTGTTCTGTTGTAGCACCGCTGAGATGAAGGCCTGGTCATAGCTCATATCTACGCTAGCCAGGCTTCCTCCCTCTACCACACAAATGGCCTGCGCTTCCTCCCATGGCTTCGGCTTCGACACCAGCTTGTAGCAGTTCTTGTACCAGGAGATGTAGTCTGAGCGACAGGGGCTGCTTGTGGGAGGAGGAGGAGGAAGAGTGCTGGCTGTAGAACCACAATATGAACAAGTCAAAAAAAAAAAAACCCAAAACAAAACAATTCATACACAGGAGTGGATAAAATTAAAAAATGACTGAAATCAGTAAATAAACAACAACAACAACAACAAAAAAATCACGTACATTTCTTTTTGTAGCATACCCAACTTCTTTTCTCGTTACAATTCTCGTCGTTCCAGCGACCCGTCACTAGGTGGTTATGGGTCATGGACGCACAGTGCTCCTAGAAGACAAGACATAAGGTCAAAGGTCAACTTTTCATCAACTTCTTTTAAATCGTCAGGTAGCCCTTCTTTGAATACAGGTGGTCCTCAGGTTACCATGGAGATGCGTTCCGATATCCCCGTCGTAAGTGGAAAATATCGTATATCGAACCACTGCTTAGCCTAGCTTAGCCTAGCCTACCGAGGAGTCTTTTCCTGTAGGAGACATGCTGGGCGTTTAGAAGACATGCTTTTGAATTAAAATTAGCTCGTGAAGCACACAAAAAACACTTGGTAATGCACTGTACGGTACACCGGGTCCGAGTCGCGGGAGAGAATGAGGCATCACGCGAGGCGAGTGACGTGTACACCCGGGCGTCGTCTGAACATATCGCACGTCATACGCTGCTACGCTGGCCTGCCAGCCACGCCTGCCCGCGAATCTTAGATATGTTCTAAATATTTTATAATTTTTAGCGCATCGCAATCGTCATGGTAACTTCGAAAAATCGTAAGTCGGGCCATCGTGACTAGGGCAACATCTGTATATCCTTTTCTGTAGCAAGGTTATTGTTAGACATAAACACCTCCTGGAATGCTTTTGTGCGGTGGCTTAGTGGTTAGCGCTGTTGCCTCACAGCAAGAAGGTCCTGGGTTCGATCCCCGGGTTCGACCTGCGCGCCTTTCTTTCTGTGTGGAGTTTGCATGTTCTCCCCGTGTCCGTGTGGGTTTCCTCCGGGTTCTCCAGTTTCCTCCCACAGTCCAAAGACATGCACAGAGGGGATTAGGTTAATTGGTGACTCTAAATTGGCCGTAGGTGTGAATGTGCGTGTGAATGGATGTCTGTCTCTGTGTGTCGCCCTGCGCTGGATTAGGGACCTGCCCAGGGTGTAACCCCGCCCCTCTCTCACCTGAAGTCAGCTGGGATTGGCTCCAGCCCCCCCCGACCCTGAACAGGATTAAGCTGCAGAAGAAGAGTGAGTGCTTTTCTTTTTAATCTAGCATGGAATCTTCTTCATAGCTCTGCACTGTTAGAAAGCAGGAGTTTCAATTCTACGTCTATGCTAATCGAAGCTACCACATTTAGTCCAAAAGGGACGTTGTGTACAATTTTTATTGTCAGAAAAACGTAAACTGCAAAACTTCACCTCGCCGTTGTTGTTGTTGGGTTCCTTATCAGCCCAGTTGGTGAACAGGACGGGACTCACTCCGTCACTCCAAGCAAATTTGCCCTCGTGAACCCGATCAGACAGACCAATCCACGTCGCGTGGTTCATGTCTCTCAGATAACTAGCCACGAATTCTGCAATGTGACACAAACCCATGTCAAACATCAGCAAAATATGACACGCTACAGAAAACTGATACGCTCCTAATGTCAAGTCGCGCAGGTTTGTGGAGCATATGAGCTGTTGCTGAGCTGTTGCTGAGCTGTTGCTGAGCTGTTCCGATACAAACCATAACGTTTTAACACGAGTACACTGATATAAACCTGTGATTAATGACTCTCAGAAAATCAATCAACAACCTGTAACCCATCAGAATTCTAGAGTGATTGGTTATTATCTTATTTAAACATTATGCCCAGTGGTCAAATCCCAGGTATGGTAACGGTATAGAGTTCGGCAGATCAGCGATTCATTCAGAAGCTTGCCGTTCTCATTGATGTCGTCGATGACGGCCAGGTGTCCTTCCTGTTTTCTGCACCAGTCTCGCGCATAGGTCCAGTTGGCTCTTTCCTCATTGTGTGCATGCCTCCCTCTGAAAATGTAGCACTTGTTATGGAAACGCAGCCATCCTGAAAACAACAACAGCAAAAATAAAAACACCTTATATGAACACCTGGAACACAGCATCTTGTTTTTCAGCTTTTCAGAAAAGGCTGTGCCTCATGGATCACTTCTGTGACAAGATTAAATTAGAATTAGAGAAAGAGACATTGGTACTTATATTTTAGGTACTGTATGTACTGTATGTATTAGCCTAGCCTGGGCTTTTTTCTATACTGTATAATATTGTAATTAACAACCATTTATATATTATTACCATTTCACTCCATTTGAATTAATGTTTATATTTTATAATTCATTTTTTCCTTCATATTAATAAATTATCTTATTTCAACTTGAAAAAAATCCCAAAAAACAATTCACTAGAGGTTTTGTGGATGCAAAAACAAATTCTAAATAAAAATCCACGGATAGCCGGGGACGCGAAATGTCACCCAAGGGGGATTACTGTATAATATTAATACAAATTTTGCTTTGTCTTTATTACTGCACTTAACTTGCAATTACTTGCAAGTTAAGTGCAATAATAAAGACTAAGCGAAATCTGTATTAATATTATACAGTAATCCCAATACTCCCAATACAGTAATGCAATGCTGTCATTATTAAGGTTTATCAAAGCTTTAACCTCGAAAGCTTCCAGGCTCCAGATTTTACTCATTTATGACTGAGTTATGAACAAATGGCAGAACTTCACCCTCAGGGCAGTTCCCTTCCCAGGCAGGGGTAGGAGGCGGGGGAGTGTGACGATCCCCCGGGAGTTTCTTACACACGTAGCCTGCGATGTCCCGACCACAGTTCACATCGTTCCACGTGCCTTAAGTGCATGGATATGCGAATATTACAAACATGAACATTTTGCTCAAGTAAATACTTTAAATGGTGATGAGTTTGGAGTCAACAGATTGTCAAAAGCTAGCACAGGACTGCTGTCTTCTACATTACGGTGGTAGATGGTAAAGTTTTAGATTGTGCTCCTTGTACCTGGTGTTCTTTGCATCTGCACACACTGTTCCTCTCCCTCAGCGTTGTTGGGCTCTCCTGGAGCCCAGTGCACGTACGTCACCGGAGACCCATCCACCCACCTGAGCACAGAAACACAGATATCACCTGTACTGTAGAAACACAGAGGACACCTGCTGCATGCTGTAGAGTACATCGAACCGAAACTGAAGGACAGACGTACAAATACTCTCCTCCTACAACTCCAAACATCCGCAAACCGATCCATGCTGCAGCAACTTTTCCTGTCCCTACCTGCAACACAGAGACGTTTCACGTAAACTTGTATAATAATAATAATAATAATAATAATAATAATAATAATAATAATAATAATAATAATTGTTTTAATATGCTATATAAATTAGTATGTACACTTTTTTTGTAAAATAAAAACATTAGAACATTAGCAATATTAATGTTTTTATTTTTTTCTGTAAACCTTTGGGAAGCAATGAAGAATGTAGAAAAAATGAATGAAAGAGTTTTATATAATATTAATGATTTTATATATATATATATATATATATATGCACATACAAATGTCAAAAGTTCTAAAGAAAAAAAACACACAAAATTAAAAAAAATGTCTTGCTACCACCAAGAGCTCATTTTCTCCAATTAACTTTATGCAACATAATATATATATATATATATAGTTTGTTTTTTTATTTAATTTGCATGTTTTGTTTTGCTTGGCTGATTTTTTTTATTAAATCTATTTTTTTCCCCAGTTGTTCTTCAGCACAAAAATAACCAGCAATTTTAACGCATCATCATAGTTTCCCATCACTAACATACCCATCACACTAATTAGGAACATTAAAACTGAAAATCTCTCATTTTCTCTTATTGTACAATCCGAATTCCAGGACAGTTGGGATGTTCTTTAAAGCTGAATAAAATCAAACTTAAACTTGTGTTCAGATTTGGTTACTGTCTACATCTCTTTTCCTGTTGCGTCCTCATTGGAGACACATCAGGACGCATTAGGGTTTATGATACAAAGGATATGTGATCAAATGCCTCCTAGATCACCTGGTTTGAAAGAATGTGACTCGAAAATACAACCCAAACTTTGGGACTCAGAATCCGTCCCCCTCCCGAGCGGTATGATGGGAAGGGTGGGATTCCCATGTTTTTTTATACTTGTGTATTATTGTCTGAACGGATGAACGTGGGACCTTCAGGCATCTGGAAATTCCACCTAAGGTTGAGCCACATTTGTGGAGGTCCACAGTTCTTTTCCTGATGTCTTGGTTGATTTCTCTTGATTTTCCCATGATGTCAAAGAAAGAGGCTCTGTGTTTGAAGTGTGCATGCACAGGTGTGTCACCCATTAACTCAAATGGAATCAATTAACCAGTCAGAAGCTTCTTAAGCTCAGAATGGAATCATCTGGAGTTTTCTTTTTGTTTAAAGACACAATAAACTTAGTGTGCGTATACTTCTGACTTTGATGAAAGTGATGAAAAATAAAATACATAAAAATCCTCCCTCGCTCGATTCTGACATTTAACAAATGCAAAAAAGATGTTAATATTTATTGATCTAAAACAGACAAAGGTTACTCTGATTTAATGTTTGACAGTAAAGAAGGGTATGTAAATATCTGGTTTCCACTGTATGTTCTGTTGTGAATAAAATAACGGCTTGTGTGATTTGAAAGTCTTTTAGTTTTCATTTTATTCAACTTTACAGAACGTCCTGACTTTTCTAGAATTCGGGTTGCATTTCTTTCAATTAACTCAAATTGGAAAAAAAAAAGTTTTGATAAGATATAAAGTTATTAGAAGTGTTATTATATGGACATGCATGTAGTTTTTCTCAGTTTTATGAATACTGATAAAGATGCAGCTATTCAGTTTTATTCTATTATTATTATTATTAATATTATTATTATTATTATTATTATTATCATCATCATCATTCACTTTAAAGCATATTATTCTAACTACAGTAAAACAGCTAAATGTGACAACACAGGAAGAATACAATTAATCACATTCACATACTGTATATCTCAGAGGAAACCTAATAATAATTAATAATTAAAATGTTAAATATTAAATATATCGGCTTCCCAGTGGCCGAGATTGCCACAGCCTGTAAACATAGGTCAAGATAGCAAAATCAACTGAATGCTTTCTGAGTGGGAGGGGCATACTCTATCTCCCCTGTCACTCACAGAGACACTAGCCAATCATGGGCGTCTGTGAGCTCATGTATGTGGAAGAGGACAGATAGCGCTTTCCATTGAAAAGGGGGTGGAATATTATATATATGATGCCCAGATTCTCTCTCTCTCTCTCCCTCTCTCGCTTTCTCTCTCTACACTTTATACTTAAACACAGAATGTTGTGATCCTACCATGGACACCACAAACGTCTGCTCCTGCTGGTCCAGGATGGAGACGAGCCGAGCATCCACAGTGTAGCACCTGGAAAAAGCTGTGTGGAAGTCCACTATGTCCGTGTCGTTGTAGTAATAACAGATGCCATTGTTCTTCCTCCAGCCGGGATTGTCTCCACAGTCAGGGGCTGCAAAGATGGCAGAGATGAGAATGTTGGGTTTTTTTTAACTACGTTTGCAAACACAAAACAGAGTGGTATAAATCTATATTATACCACAGAGATATTGAGTTGACAAATCTGATTGGTCCAAGGGTTATTTATGAATAAAAGGAGTCTCCAGTGTCAGAGATGTGCAAATCTGTTCACATTTTATAAACATTTTCAGGATCGAGGAGTTTACACTTTGTGGTTCCTCAGTCACATGACCAGACCTGTTTATTTGATTACATTTTCTTTCAAAGTAAATTCAAGGGAATGCAGGAACAATTGTTTACATCAACTATAACTAAGAGAAAACAAAAGCTAATTTACTTTGTAGATATTCCATAACATTAAATGATTAGTTTTTTAATTTAAAAAAGTGGTATAAAAGGAATAAAACACTGCACTGTTAGTGAGATAATAATCTTCAGCAATGGTAACACTGACTCCATTTCATGCTATAGACTACACCACATTACACCATCCCATGACTGATGTTGTCGGAGCACACGATCTGTGACTAGCATTGATTACCTGGTATCGGTGGAGGAGGCACTGGGGGGATGATGGGTGTCTTGCCCTTAGCGATCATGCACACCCAATCCAGATGAGCGTCACAGGTGAGGTCATTCCAGAAGGACGTGCCATTCGTGGTGGTAACCAACTCCACGCAATTCTCCCGTCCTCCGTGGTCGTTCGGCTCACCGTCACCCCAGTTAGTGTGACTGACAGGCGTACCGTCGCTCCAGTGATAACCTGCGATCACGCATTGCCAGGTATTCAGTTACAACCCTAATTCCAGAAAAGTTGGGATGTTCTTTAAATTTGAATAAAATGAAAACTAAAAGACTTTCAAATCACATGAGCCGATATTTTATTCACAACAGAACA
>JAQMCW010003565.1:0-10843 GCA_030068335.1 Chrysichthys cranchii
TGTACAGTACTTGGGGAGCACTTTTATGGACCTTAGTGGTGTTTTTCCTTGGATTTCCATTATTTTAACCCCCCACATTAAAACACTTCACATCATCAGACTATTCAAGTCAACGGACAACCTCTCCCCCCGTCCATTAGTCCGTTAATGAGAGGATCAACTGTGCCCTTTTTGTGGGTGTCTTGAAGAAACGCTTCATTCATTTTCGATTCTCAAAGATTTCATATAAAATATATAAGAATCTCTATAAAAAATTATACATAAGTTTTCAACTGCAATTCAACTTCCCGTTTATTCTCGCCCGAGTTAAAATCACTGCACCGATTTTTTTCCCAATACTTAGAAAACAATAAATGCAACAGAAATTAGTACTTTCATATCTGAAGACACATCGGTGTATGCTTTATGATTTGTTGCATTCATTCATTTCAATCATTGCCTTTTCACTTGAGCAGCGAACCAAAATGTCTGTTCGTGAAACTGCTATATACGTATTACATTTTGGATATAAAATACCAGCCATAGTATACTGTAGGTTTTGTCATCTCCCACATCCTGTTGCATCACCTTCACGTTCACTTTTGCTGACTTTTCTAAAATTCCCTGTAGCTTTGCAAAACCCAACTCTAACTCCCCATCACCGAATCGCCTCCTGATTCCCTGTGACGTTCAATCTACCGCATAATAGCGAGTCACAACATGAAGGCATTTGTTTGCTTCCTAATGAGTGACAAAGTTTACGTGTGTAATACATCGACTTGACTGAGTATACGACTTCCACTGCGTCAGCATGCAAACTGCTTCATGAAAAGGTCAAGCGCAGAGGTCACCCCAGAAAACCCAGGAAGGATCTTTCTGCCTTTGTGTTGGCTAGTTTTTTTTTTTGTTTGTTTGTTTTTTTTTTTTATAACAGCAGCTCGGTCAGTCGTGCGGGTTTATATTAATGCTCTTGTTCTAATAACAATGTCATCTACAGGGACTTCTACATTGGTCGCTGCACTGATAATAAACAGACGCTGTGTAAATGTCTGTAAAATGACATTTATTTAACATTTCTGGAAGGAGTCTCCGGGGTCAGGGCTTTGTAACAATCGGAGATTGTAACCTTCACGTCTGTTAACTGTATATTTTCTAACAGTTTCCCCACTCGATGCGTTTTCTTGCCTGTAGCATGACCGCCTGCGTTTTTTTCTTCATCAGAGAGAAATGAAGATAAGCTGGTGAGGGAATGACCGTTTATAGCTGCTATAACGTAAGTGAAAAAAGTCGTATTTAATAAATAAAAAAGGTTGCCAAATTGCTGAAGAGGAATAAAACGTGCTCTTATAGGAAAATGATCCTTTTCCTCTATAACAGCACAACACTGAGTGCTTTATTCCCGACACATTGAGCCACTATGAACTTACGAAGCGTAAAATTTGGAAATTAGGACGTGGCACGACACAAATAGAAGGGGGAGGAAATTAGAGTCAGCTTTCTTTGCGTTGCGAGTCCTATGGGAAGAGCCCTTAAATATCCCGTAAACCTTTAAAGAACCCTTGAAAAAACATTTTCATGCCTGAAAAATTTCCTTCTTAATAGCACTTGATGACGAATAACACGTTCTCATTTGTATTCAGAGAAAAAAAAAGACCATTTAAACCCAGGATGATCTTTCCAGCTTGAAAATTAAAGTTTGCTGCAGATGAAGCGCTTCTCACGTGGATCCAGAAAATATGATCAAAATTCCAGCTTCCATTAATAACCTGGGGGATGGATCGCTGAGCTTCCTGAACATCAGGCTTAGGGTCTGATGACATCGGTCTCATCGCAGAACCCCCATCTGAGCTGGGCATATGTGTGTCTCTGAGGGAGCAGGTACCCGGAGAGGCCTCGTCTCGCCGTAACTCAGACAGACGCAAGATGACAGCCATACGTTCTGGACCGTACTGTCATCTCTGCTCGGGTTAAAGCACGTTCAGGACAGGCACGTCAATTAGGAAGAGGTGGGAATAGAGACAGGCAGAAATAGGAGGCATGTCAGGGCTGACAGAGACGCAGAAGAGACAAGATGGAGAAAAGCGCGTGTGCAGGTACGAAGAGGAAGCTCTTAAAGGTTCACCTGCACACGGGAGATGTGTTTATTTCCAGCTTATTAGACAACGATTTACAGCCAAGGGCAAAGAAGATACAGTTGTACATAGAGTGGATTAATTAACCTCACACACTCACACACACACACACACACACACACACACACACACACACACACACACACGCACACATGTGAAAGTACAAACACTAGACATGAAGCAGAATGCTTAATTTGCAACTCAGAGGTGCAGCTTATTAGTGCAGGATTTATATCACTGCGTGCAGAAAGTACAGACGTACAGAGAGGATTAATTAACATCATGCACATGACATGACACACACACACACACACACACACACACACACACACACACACACACATGCACAGCTGGCTTCTGTTTTGCAGTGCATGATGAGAAATACTTATGTGAACATAGGGCTTGATTTACCGAAATAATAAAAAAAAACACATCCCTTATAAACAAACACACAAATACATGAATAAGAATGACTGTATTTTGATATTTAAATATTATTGAGCCTACTGCATTAGTAGCCTTTTTTTTTAGCAGCAATTTCCTTGAAAACCTGCCAGGATAAAATTTTTAAAATTAATCTTTAGGATAAATTAAATAATTTATCCTAATTTTCCAGAGTAAACTACTGAACATGCACAAAATAATAATCAAACGTCAAAATTTATCAAGGCACACAAACTTCTCTGTTGTCTGAGGAAAAATATGTACAAAAATAATATTATTGCTATTTTTTTATTGCTGTTATTGTTTCAGTGATCTTTTAGTTTTTTTTTTTTTTTTTTACCATTCATTTAAAATGCTGATGTTTTTTTAAATAAATAAACAAACAAACAAACAAACAAACAAACAAATAAATAAATGTATTATTTATGATGGATGTTTTACATGTCAATATTAATGATAATATTTTACCGCTTATTTACCCGTCTGTTTATTTATCTATCTATCTATTTATTCATTTATTTTTGCAACAACTCAACCCCTGACCTGCAGCCTGCAAATTACAGCGTAGTAGGAAAATGCCCGCTTCTTCCTTGCAGCCTGCTTTCACCATGAAAGAGATCCAGCAGTGTTTATTAATAACCTTCCACCCTTTATATATCTCAGATATAATCTTGACATATTCTACAGCCATCATGAGGAGATCCAGATCCAACGCCAACTCCAGCTTCAGCTCCGGGTTCAGCTCCGGTTATCTTCACTCCAGGCCCGTATCATCATTAAGAGGCAGCAGAGCTGAAAATAGCCGCGGCTGATACATTTCCATACGCGGGGGAAGAGCCGGCTACGAGCTCCCATGGGAACTGCATCCCAATTAGATACAAAAAGAAGCAGTAATATCTTCAGAGCGACTGCTTCGTAGACTCATATAAACCTGAACAACATGCTAGCATGCTCACACACACACACACACACACACACACACGCATAGTACAACAAATAATACATCAAACATAAAAAAATGTGTGCGCATTAGCCTCGAGTTTTATAATTACCAGAAGCTCAAAAGCTTAGAAAACCTCATCAATCACATGTGTCCAATAAATACAGTTCAAATTGCTAATAGTTAAGATTATTATATATAAAGATATAGTACCAGGCATTTTTAATTAAAGCAATCTTTCATTTCTTGTTCATTTGTTGCCAATAACATGAAAATACCAGAGCATCCTGAACTAAAAGTTGAATCAGTGTGCTCAGAGCAACTACGTACGTTGATGCTAGCAGGTGACAATTTCCAGTCTCGCTGTTAGTTTGTCTCTTGTGGGGTTGGCCTAGTGGCTAATTAAACATAAATTTAAAAAATAAGCACTAACAGTGTGAAATCTGCATTGTTCTACGTGCTCGGCTTCGTACTAGCTTCGTTCTCAGCTTAGATTAGCAAAGTGAGCTAACTACATTAGCTATTTACACTCATTTAAAACACCAACATTCTCTGCTCCTTCATTTCCAAGCTTCATATTTCTTCATCATGTCTCTGTATGTACAGTATTTCATAAGTTGTAAATGAGGGGAGGTGGTAAAGGGGAACTAACTGCAGGTAGGAACTGAAGTTGTGAGCAGGGAACTGATGAAAGATCAGAACACACGTGCGCTAGGATTAGGCCGAGAAATTATTCGAAGCAGAGAAGTGAGAAAATCTCAGCTGAAATGGCGCTGTTGCTCGTTTTGTCACTTCCTAGTGTGAAAGTAGCATTAGAAAACAGTCCATGTTGGAGTTTGTGGGTTTTTTTATTAACATCCATCCTGGCAGGTTATAGACACACCGCTAATGATCCCGTCCCTTATGATCCCGCCCCTAAAGATCCCGCCAATGAGGATCCAAAAGATTAAAAAATGATAGATATTTTTTTCAAGAAACCTGACATGTGACATCAAGCTTTTTTAAAACTAATAAATAAAAAATGAGGTTGTGAGTTGTAGGAAATCACACACGGAGGACAGAATTCTGCTAATAAATGAGTCTTATTAATGAATGAATTTGATTGAGGTGAAGGTTCAGACTAAGGGCAATTCAGCTGATCCTCAGCTGCTGACTCTGGCTCTTGGGACATGGAACGTCACCTCTCTGGTGGGAAAGGAGCCTGAGCTGGTGCGCGAGGCTGACAGGTACCAACTAGATATAGATAGGCTTTCCTCAACACACAGCCTAGGCTCTGGAACCAATCCTCTTGAGAAGGGCTGGACCTTATTCCACTCTGGAGTTCCCCATAGTGAGAGGCACCAAGCAGGTGTGGGCATATTAGTTGCCACCCCAGCTTTGTACGCACACGTTGTGGTTCTCTCCAGTGGACGAAAGGGTAGCTTCCCTCTGCCTACAGGTAGGGGGATGGGTCCTGACTATTGTTTGTGTATAAGCACCAAGCGGCAGTTCTGAGTACCCACCCTTTTTGGAGTCCTTGAAGGGTGTGCTGGACATCACCGGGTGGTGAGCTGGTTTCGATGGTGGGGGAGGATGCCAAGTAGACCTGGAAGACCCAAATGTGTAGTGAGGGTTCTCTGGGAACGTTTGGTGGATCCCCCTGTCAAAAGGGCCTTCAAATCCCACCTCCAGCAGAGCTACAACCACGTGAAGGAGGCGGGGGACATTGAGTCTGAGTGGGCTGTGTTCCGTGCCTCCATTGCCAAGGCAGCAGATTGGAGCTGCGGCTGCAGGGTCATGGGTGCTTGGCGAGGCAGTAATACTTGAACCCGGTGGTGGACACCTGTGATAAGAGGAGCCGTCAAGCTGAAGAAGGAGGCTTATAAGGCCTTTCTGGCCTGTGGGATTCTGGAGGCAGCTAACAGGTACCGTGAGGTTAAGCAAGCCACTGCACAGGCTGTTGCCTAGGCAAAAATTCAGACATGGGAGGAGTTCGGTGAGTCCATGGAAAAAGACTGTTAGTTGGCGCCAAAAAGGTTCTGTACCACCAGAACCATACCATATCATACCATACCATAGGGGAAAACAGCTCTTCACTAACACTGTTTATGGTGGGGGGGTGGGGGTGGGGAGCTCCTGACCTCAAATGTGGACGTTGTCAGGTGGTGGAGGGAATACTTTGAGGGCCTCCTCAATCCCACCGACATGGTCTCATCAGAGGAGGCAGAGCCTGAGGACTCAGAGGAAGGGTCACCCATCTCTGGGGTCGAGGTCACTGAGGTAGTCAGAGGGCTCCTCAGTTGCTCCTGGGGTGGATGAGATTCGCGCTGAATGTCTCAAGACCCTGGATGTTTCAGGATTGTCTTGGTTGACACGCATTTGCAACATTGTGTGGACATCGGGGGCCATGCCTCTGGACTGGCAAACTGGGGTGGTGGTTCCCCTTTTTAAAAAAGGGGGACCGGAGGATGTGTTTCAACTACCGGGGGAATCACTCTCCTCAGACTCCCTGGAAAAGTCTTTTCAGGGGTATTGGAGAGGAGGATCCTACAGATGGTTTAACCTCAGATCCAGGAGGAACAGTGTGGCTTTCATCCTGGCCACGGAACCCTTGACCATCTCTATACACTCAGCAGGATACTCGAGGATGCACGAGAGTTTGCCCAACCAGTCCACATGTGCTTTGTGGATCTGGAAAAGGCATTTGACCTTGTCCCTTGGTGTGTCTTGTGGGGTGTGCTCCAGGAATATGGGGTATCGGGCCTGTTGTTACGGGCTATTCGGTCCTTGTATGACCGGAGTCAGAGTTTGGTCCTCATTGGAAACAGCAAGTTGGATTCATTCATGGTGGGGATTGGACTCCTCCAAGGCTGTCTTTTGTCTCCGGTTCTATTCATATCTTTTATGGATAGAATTTCTAGGTGCAGCCAAGGTGTAGAGGGGTTCTGGTTTGGTGACCACAAAATCTCATCTCTGCTCGTTACAGATGACGTTGTTCTGCTGGCTTCATCGAGCCGGGACCTTCAGCACTCACTAGAGTGGATTGATGCTGAGTGTGAAGCAGTTGGGATGAGAATCAGCACCTCTAAGTCTGTGGTCATGGTTCTTAGTCAGAAAAGGGTGGAATGCCCTCTTTAGGTCAAGGGAAGGACTCTGAGGGAAGGATGGAGCAGGAGATCGACAAGCAGATCGGGGCAGCATCTGCTGTAAAGCAGGCCTTGAAAGAACAAGATTGCAGTTACAAGTGGCCGAAATGAGTTTCCTTCGCGGGGTGGTGGGGCTCTCCCTTAGAGATAGGGTGAGAAGCTTGGCCATCTGGGAGAGGCTCGGAGTAGAGCTGCTGCTCCTCCGCATTGAGAGGAACCAGTTGAGGTGGCTTGGGCATCTGATAAGGATGCCTTCTGAACACCTCCCTGGTGTGGTATTTCGGGCATGTCCAACCAGGAGGAGGCCCCGGGGTCAACCCAGGACACCCTGGAGAGACTATGTCTCCCAGTTGGCCTGGGAACACCTTGGTGTTCTCCCAGAAGAGCTGCAGGAGGTGGCAGGGGAGAGGTCTGGGCCTCACTGTTTAGGCTGTTACCCCTGCAACCCGACCCCCGGATAAACGTAAGAAGATGATGAGATGATGAGTAAAGACATTTATGGAAAATATTTCACTGCAGACATTCCACAGTTACTGTTAGAATAACAATGTACTTATTTTTGAGATGTTCATCAGTTCACATTGTGACATCCCCACGGCTCGACTGTAACTGCGTCAGCATTCAGTCAATCATACAAGCAGCTCCTAAGCATTTTTTTTTTTTTAAAAATAAGTGCGTACAATCAACAAAAAAATTACTCCATAGTGTAAGATGAGAGGTGTCCCTAGGTCAGTGGGTTACACAGTGCTAAGTAATGAACCTAACATAAGTCGCATCCCATCAGCACATCTCACAAACACACACACACACACACACACACACATACACCCATACACACACGCACACACGTCTGGTAAACTGCCACGGGCTGCTGATGTCACGCTGCCATGTAAACACAGCTGATTTGTGAAGCTGTCGGCTGTAACACCTCTCGCTCTCTTTCCTCACTGCTGATTTGTTCCAATACAAAAGAAAGCTGAAACAGATGCTCTCTCACACCAGTACAGAAAAACAAACGAGACAGAGAGGGGGGAAAGATGTTACAAACACACTCAAAGTGCAAGTAATGAAGGGATAATTGTCAGCAACAAGAAAGGAGAACTGCATGATGGAGCGTTAGTAAAAATGATTCAACTCAGGTTCTCACACTTAGGAGGAGATCAAACTTGTAGGATATCGACACTATCAGCTACAATAACTATTAATAATACTGATAATACTGTTTCTATTACTGTTACTACTACTACTTATACTCTTACCACTACTACTATTACTACTGATAATAATAGTACTTACACTGTTGTTATTATAATCACTATTACTACAACTGATAATACTACTATTACTAATAATAATAACTATAGTACTTGCACCGTTCCTATTATAATTACTGTTATTACTACTAATACTACTACTATTACTACTGATAATAATAGTACTTACACTGTTGCTACTATAATTACCATTACTACAACTAATACTACTACCACCATTACTACTAATAATAACTATAGTACTTACAGCGTTCCTATTATAATTACTATTATTACTACTAATACTACTGCTATTACTACTACTACTACTAATAATAGTACTTACACTGTTGTTATTATAATTACTATTACTACAACAACTACTACTAATAATAATAACTATAGTACTTACACCATTCCTATTATAATTACTATTACTACTACTACTACTACTACTACTACTACTACTACTACTACTACTAATAATAATAATAATAATAATAATAATAATAACTACAGTACTTACACCATTCCTATTATAATTATTATTACTACTACTACTACTACTACTACTGCTACTACTACTACTACTACTACTGTTACTACTACTAATAATAATAGTACTTACACTGTTGCTGTTATAATTACTATTACTACTGTGAATACTACTACTATTTCTACTACTAATGATAGTATTTAGACTGTTGCTATTATAATTACTATTATTACTACTACTACTACTACTATTAATAATAATAGTACTTACACTGTTGCTAATATAATTACTATTACCACTAATAATACTACTACTATCACTACTAATAATCAGGCTTGAGGAGTAATGGCATACATGCAATGGGGTTACGTGATTAGGATACAAAAAAGGTAACTGTATTCCAGTAAAAAGTTACAAAAACATGATGTAACCAGATTATTGATACACTTAATAATGACGGATTATTTAGCAGCATTAAAGTGTTTAAATACATAAGATCTACAACAGCTGATCAACAAAATCAATAAAAATCGACAATACAAATAATTGCCACTTAATTTCATTATAGGTTGAAATGCATTATGAAACATATTGTGCATACGCTACATCACAAAAAAAGACAAAAAATGAAACATAAGTATGATTTTCAGTACTACAGTATGAAAACTCTTAGTTTCCAGGAACCTGCTGGCCTCATGACAGAACTTGTGTTTTAATGTGAGTACCGGTAATATTATCATTGCTTCGTGGGAATGTGAGAAGAAGCCTGGTGTTCTTTGTTATATTTTGTTAGGTAGTGTCTAGCGAAGCTATATGACTCATTTAGCTTGTAGAAATTGAAACTAGCCTACATTTCCAACCCTGTAGTGCTGATAAACGATTAGATATTCTTAGCATACACAATTTCCCCGATCCCAAAGCTTGGTGCGCTGTAAATCTTTGGAGTCGATTCCACACACTGAAAATGATTTGCCTCGTGTGCACACAGCAAGCTGAATTAATTTAGCAAAACAGGCAGCTGAGATTTATTTTATCTGTATTTTAAATTTGCGTGTTGGACATTGAAATAGAGACACACAGTTGCAAAAAGTGTGGTAAGTGATTAAAAAAGTGATAAGCAGTAAACAATGTACAGGCCATTACCTTGAGTTAGTCTGAGTGTCTCATTTGGTTGACATGAGCACTTGATTATATTCTCCTGCTGTGACAGATTATCTGATAAATGTCCCTAATGTTGTAATTAGTGAACTGCTACTTAATTAATCCTAGTTAAGAAAAAGTTATGCAGTAGTGCTGACTAAAATGCTGCAAATAAATATTTTAAATAAATATTTTTTGTATACAGTCTATTAAAAAAAACACTAACTGAATAATCAGGAAAAAAAATAATCAAAAGATTAAAAGATTATCAAAATAATCCGTAGTCGAAACCCTAAAACACATTTTTGGGGCAGTAGTAGTTCAGGGACTAAGATGTTAGACGACTGGTCGTGAATTCTAATCCCAGCATCCTCAAGCTGCTACTGCTGGGCCCTTGAGCAAGGCCCTCAACTGCTCAGTTGTATAAATGTGATAAAAGTCACTCTGGATAAGGGCATCTAGCAAATGAAATATTTGATTTTAAAATAAAGAATCATATACCACCATGCACACGTGCACACGTAAGACACTTCATCAGTCTCACAGTATCACTCTGGGTTCAAGTGAAACCCCACCTAATCTTACAGCCGGCAATTCTTTATCATGGTCTCTGGTGAAAAAATGTGTTCTCTGGGCGGAAATGTCAACATTATTTTGTTTTGAAATAATAATTAAAAAAAACAGAAACAGCATCACAGTGCAAGTTCTGCCTTCCAGCTGTGAAAATGCTGTCATTACCCCCACACTTGGTATTGAGATAATCCAAAAGTAAAGGAAAGTAATCAGTTATATTACTTTAATTTTGTGCTAATTTGATTAGGCTTCGGACTACATTTTAACAGCTAATTAGTAATTGTATCAGAAAACATGTTTAAAGTAACACTCCCAACCCTGCATATAATAATAATAATAATAATAATAATAATAATAATAATAATAATAATAATAATAATAATAATACTGTTACTCCTGATGATTTGTTACTACTATTAAGCATATTTATACTGTTACTAATACTAATCAGAGGTGGACAAAGTACACAAATTTATTACTTGAATCAAAGTATAGATGCTCTTAGTCACTTATTACTAGGGGTGTAGTTCTCGAGACTGGTCTCGAGACCAATTTTTTGTGGTCTCGTCCTTGTCACGGCCTCGAGTCCATTTGGTCTCGGTCATGTATTGGTATTGACCCGCTTTGGTCTCGGCCAGCTGGTCTCGGCGAGACCAATTGTGTAAAAACGCAGCAAGCCGCTGCCAAATCCAGCCAATCACATGCATCTATTTTAAAAACATCTTACATTGTATACATTTTGTCAACGGTTATTCAGCCTT
>JAQMCW010003676.1:0-10836 GCA_030068335.1 Chrysichthys cranchii
AGATGAACTCCAGACAGTAATGGCTAATATGTGTACATCTAATAAACTGACAACTGAGTATATATTCTCACAAACACACACCTTTTGAAGAACTTTGTCCCTCGTGGCAGGGTTGAGGAGATCTTCACTGCTGCTTAACTTTAATCTCAGAAAAACTTTAATCTTATGAGCTACAAAAAAAGTCAACAGTGATGATATTTATTCATTGTTGTAAAACTTAATTTGACTTAAAATTTTATAAACCTTTGAACTATATATAAAACTGTAACTTGAACCTTCATAGACTTCCACTTCACAGAGCGTGAGGATAGAGGAAGGCTTGGGAATGATGATGTTCACGTAACGACCTATCTTATTGCAGGTGTAGTTTGCAGAGGCACCAGCAGGGATGCTAGGGATAATGGCACATCTGCAGAGAGAGACAGAGACAGAGACAGAGAAAGACAGCTGCCAGTGAGCAGTGATTAATTAATTTAATGTTAAACATTCAGTTAAATGCAAAGTTAAAAATGTTTATAAAGCTATGACAACCATGGAATTGTTTATTTCCATACTACAGTATGCATAAAAATTATATGCATAAAATGCATTATGCATATTGTATATATTGAAGAATGACACATCATACTTTTTCTCAGTTTATAGTTATATTTAATATTGTGGAACATCTGGGAAACAAGTTAGTTCCTGTTATCCCTTACAATTATTCCCTTCCTAGCCTCACTTTTTTCTTTCCCCAGAAGTTAATAAGACAAAACTATAACCCTCTATCTTAAATACTTTTCCATGAGAGGAAAATTAATACAATAATCCTTCTAAAAAGAAGGATGTTTGTGGGTGTTTTTTTTTTTTTTTTTTTAGATATTTTAATCGTCATAATAATAACGTATATTATGAGTGCATTTATATAAACCTGTGATTTGGCTTGTAACTGAAATTAGTCAGAGCTGCTGTTATCGAAAGTTAATACCTTCTTTCAACAGCACTGTGGTATAACGTGGTACAACTTGTTCCTTGATGGCTTATATGTCAGAATCACATGATTTCTATCATTAAAAATGGCCCTGGCTATTGAATAAAGAACTGAAATATATTTCTATGTACATGCCCTGTAATAACATTGGATTTAAATGTTGAAGAGTCATGCTTCAGAAAAATAAAGTTTCAATAGTCACTTTACTTCACGTCACTTCACTTCACGTCATAATCAGGAATACGAAACTTGTGACATTATTTAAACCACCAACTGATGCAATTTAAAATATAAGGCAATATAATGATTTAAAGAATTTTCTTTAAGTCTTAAAATGATTTATTATTATGTATAAAGCCAATTATCACTCACAGTTCCAAATTGCATTATGAGCAATTTTTGTAGAATGTTCACCTCTCACTCATCTTCTATCGCTTAATCCTGTTCAGGGTCATGAGGGATGCTGGAGCCAATCCCAGCTGACTTTGGGCGAGAGGTGGTGTACACCCAGGGCAGGTCACCAACACACAGAGACAGACAACCATTCACACTCACATTCACACCTATGGGCAATTTAGAGTAGCCAATTAGCAAAATACCCTCTATGCATGTCTTTGGACTGTGGGAGGAAACCAGAGTACCTAGAGGAAACCCACGCGAACACCAGGAGAACATGCAATCTCCACACAAACGCGCCCAGGTCAACCCCGGGGAAAGAACCCAGGACCTTCTTGCTGTGAGGTGACACTGCTAACCACCACACCACCATGTCGCTTAGTGGAAAGTTATAATGGCTTATTAAATTTGTAAATGCATACAAAAAATTGTAACAAATAACACAGTCTAATAATCACCAAGCTGTATGAAATAAAGGAAATTACTGTATGTAACAAGGTCAATCAACTAAATTCTTACTCTTTTACTGACATTTTCTATACATTTATTTAAAAAAAAAATCACCTGGGGTTATCGTTGCCATCGTTGACTAAGGAGTTACCAATGTGAATCTCAGCACCATTTATGCGTTCAGCACAGCAGTCACCTCTGTTAGTAATGATTACTGTGCCAATACCATACACTGCCAACAGATCCACCCTCCACCATGGGTTATTCTCAGTATATGTGTGTGTACATGAACCAATGTTAGATGCTCTGTTGCCATCGATAGCATGTTGAGCAACATATGGGCCATTAGTTGAAGACTGCACTGCTATTCCTCCTAAGGCCAGGTCGACTAGGGGGGAAAGAAAGTATGAATAACTTGTTATTTAAGCAAAAAAGAAAAAAAAACTATATTAGATATATCAAGTTTCAAGGGAATTACCTCATTACAAATTTTAGTTTTTAATGCAATTTTCAAAAGTGTCCCAAGTGGACATTTTGCAAATGGTGAAAATATATTTCTTGTATTCTACTATACACAGATTTTCAATGTGATCTCAGATTTATAAAGCACATTTCTGTTCTTACCTTGCTGATGGGTCAGTGTCCACTGCAATGAGAAAATACATGCCCCTGTGCAAAAATATATAATCTAAAATTATATTTTTGATTTCATGCCTGCTTAGGGAGAGATATAATTGGAAGAACATCGAATAGGTAATTTTTTTTTTAAAAATATCGAAAATATATGTTTTATTTTAAATTGTTATGACAAGTCTAAGCAATATTAAATTAACCTCAGTGTGTTCCAACTAGATTATTAAAAAACAACTCAGACATCAGATGTTACCTAAAAACAATCCCATGAGCTTCTGTGAATTCTTCATTTTCTGCTGAACTAGAAAGATAAAAAAAATATATATATATTGATGCTTCACAGCATTACTCAAAGAATAAAAGGAAATCAATGTAGCCTTCACCATTCAGACTTTTACTTTGGACATATGAAGTGAATTATTTGAAACAAATATATAATGTATTAAACATAAAAAAGGCACAGCTTCGAGAGATTTCTTACCTTGCTTGACATAGATGAAAGTAATCCCTTAGAGCCTTTTAAACTCTGGGTTGTCCACTTGGTGAATCACTGTGTATGAATCACATGTAGACTATTTGAAAGGCAAATGCACTTTGTGTTTTACAAATGTAAATAAGTTTGCCTCAGATGACCGTCCATCCATCCATCCATCCATCCTCCCACAAGTGTCCTGCATGGTCTGCCATCTGTAATGCAACCATGGAATACTCCAACCTTGACATGGTGATGCTCTTTAGAGTAGCCAATCTTCCATGTGTGATAGCTAACCACTACACCACCAGATGACAGTCTATAAAAATAGAATTGAACAAAAATTAAAAATATAATGCAAAAAGCTTCCATTTAGGTTTTATACATAGTGAAATACATAATATAGCTATAGGTCCAGCATGGGGACTGATTAATTAAAATCAATCTATGTGTGATTCAAGAAAACTGTTGTACAAAAGCGAAAAAAAATGCTATGGTTAAAGCTGATGTAATGAATCACCCGTCATTCCCTTTGGTCATCTGATGAAACATTTATTGTTATTTCATAGACTTACTTTAAGAGATAAACACTGTTTAATTGACTTTCAGAGTTAATTGTTAGGATTCTGGCAGGGAAATGGGAACGTTCATGTGAGCTGACAATAGAAGCAGATGCACTGTATTTTAAGAGGAATTATTCTCAAAAAAAGTAATATTAGACAACAGGTTAATACTCATTCATAATGTCACATAATATTCATATGCTGATAATAAGAACAAGAATAATTGTATTGTAGTAATTATTTTTAATATTTAAAAAACAACTTTTTTGTAATAGAAAAGCAGCCTTGGTTAAGAGTAAGGCATTATATAAATGAAAAATTATTATTTTTTAAAAACATATATTATTATTTTTAATGTATAAAATTTTAAAACATATTTTTAACTGTTGAACATATGTAATTAAATGTTCATATCAGTTGTTGTTTCAATTTCCAATGCCTCATTTTCAGGTAGTTTGACCTTCATCAAAAAATTTTAGGAAAAATATTATTTTACATACATTTTGCATTAGGCTTGTCGAAGCTTCTGGACTACAGGTTCCTATTTGCTTTTGTATTGGAAAGGAACTAAGGTCATCCATGGGACAGCAGAGCAATGAATGAAGTCATTTGGATGCAGACAAGAACTTAGTATTTATGTAACTTACAGTAGTTAGTACTCACATCAAGCAGAATGATGAAACACTGTGATGTCAGTGATGGTGGTATGGTTGTGGGTCCCAGGCACGCTGGTTTGAGAATATTTAGTGGCTGATCTGGAATTTTCACAGACAACAATTTATGCAAATAATCTGTTTATACAGAAATGTGAGAAAAAAGATGACACAAAGGCTAAAGTAATGATAATTCTTTACAGTGATGGTGAGCTGAAAAGCATCTTGCAACAAACAAAGTAAATCACACCAAATGAGGTGGATAAGCTACAACCAAATTGGGTTCCACTTCTGTCTGTCAGCCAAGAACAGGAATCTGAGTGTGTTCAGACTCACTGAAACTAGACACATGAAGGTTGGACAAACATTGCCTGATTTGAAACACCTTAAAGGAAGCAAGGTTGAACATGTCAGAACTCCTGTCCTTCACCCAGAATGTCAGATAGCTCATTTGTACTTGGAAAATAAACTGTAGGAAGCACAGAGAAAGCCCCAATACAGATGCGTACTCTGATCTACCTCTCTCTCAGGTAATCCTTTTTAACAGAATAAGAGAAGGAGAAGTGTCCCGGATGCATGTTACTGCCTGAACATCAAGAGACCAGACCAAGTTAGATGAAGACATTGCCATATGCCCGTAATAGATAGAAAGGAAACTGTGTAGTCACTTCACACATGTTGAAATTAGAAGCAAAAGAGGATGAAAATTTCCAATTCTCCTGAAACCAGCAGTAGTTTCCGCTATCGATCTACTCTTAGAAACGAGGTGCAGATACCATTCTCTTTGCCCATCCAGGGGCGTCTTTGGCTTTCAGAGGGACAGATGCCATTCATTAATTTACCCAAGAATGTGGTGCAAAATGTCCTGAAGCATTGTCCACAACAAAACTCAGAAAACATATTGCCACAATGTCCAAAGTTTTAAACCTTGTGGAAAATGAAGCAGACCAGTTGGCAGACTTCTTAGGACATGACATTCAGTATGTGTTAACAGAGAATACAACAGACTGCCAGAAAGAACACTACAGCGATGGAAAGCAAAACTCTAAAAGATTTCAAAGAGAAAAAGACAGGACAGCATCAGAATAAATGCAGATGGTAAGTGAAAAATTATTGACATCCAGTATGCTCTAAAAATATTGGTCTGTAAAACAAAAAAATTAATCCTGGCATCATGCTTTGTAATGTTATTGATTTGGTCCTGCTTTATTAGAAAAGCTAGAGCAAGATGACAACGAGGAGCCTTTAGTTAGAAGCCCTGATCCTGAGCAAGCCATGTTATGACCAACTCAAATGAGGCCACTGAGAAAACAAAGAGGTACTCCAACCAGACACACCACTGTTTTCCCAATAAGGTGTTTTTAGAGTGTTGTATAGAATTAATTTTTCTATTTGCCTTTGTATCAGTAGTAAAAATCTGCTCGGATTTATCTTCAGCACTGCCAAAAAGATGAGATACAGATGAGGTAGAAGCTGTTGAAAGACACCTGATGAAGACATGCCAAATTCTGGGTAAGAAGGACTGTGTGCTGTGACTTGAAGCTGAACCACAGGCACTGAAGAACATGGACTACAATTTATTTCTATGTGGAAAAACTGAATAACAGCCTTGAAAAGAATTAACTGTCAGTAATACATCAGAGTAGCTTCAGCTAACTAGTGATTAAAAATAGTTGTGTGTAATGTGTTGATTCTCCTTTGTATGGTTTTTATTATTAATGGTTGCATTACCAATCTTATTTTGTTCTAGTTGATCATTAATGAGCTGTAGGAGTTTAAAAGTTGTCTTACAGTATGTATTTCATTGGTTTGGATTGTTAATGTTGTACTTGTATTGTTACATGCTCCATTGTATAATGGCTCAAGTTTGTTGATTTTATACAATAAATGTTTTGAATTGTGTTACTTTGAGTACTCTGTTGCCTTTGCCCAATTAGTTTAATTTGTAAAAACTTTATTCACAGCTCATATGAAATGTTACATGGACCCCTACTGATTTAGTATTACTTTAACTGCTTTTAAATGATAGTTATATAGCTCCTGTTGTTAAAATGCCATAAACTTGAGAAATGGTTGCCCAAAAGTGCTAGTATGTCATATGTCCAATTTTCCTTCTATGTTTGTGTCACGCGGACTCGGGACGAGCCCGGCGTACCACGCTCCGGATCCCCGGAATTCTAGGCCTGGTTTTCTTTTACTCCTTCCTCGTGCCTAGCACACACCTGTGAGTGATTACCGGAGTGTTTACTTAAGACGCTAGTCGCACATGAACTAACTGTCCGGTCATCACTCCACATTCATGCGAGAGACTTTAGTTCACTCCAAGTTTATTCCTTGAATGCATAGTACTTGTTTTACTCAAAGGACTTCTTTTACACGCCAGGACTATACGCGGCATGGACGTTTTGACTCTCGTGGTCCGAGGTACTCAAGGACACCAAAGGACTAATCTCTCACGTTCCCCTCGGTGCTTAGAGGGTTGCCAAGACGGATATTACTGCGGGAGCACATACGTGCGGTTATGGACTTCTTTTCATGTTTTTTGAGCACTTTGTAAATAAAAGCACACTTTACCACTGCATCACTGCCTCCGTGGTTATCTGTCATGACAGATGACCGGACCGCCTCAGTGGAGACCGTAGACGCCACCGCCAGCTCGGACGCAGTACCGCTCTCACAGGTACTGCCTCACCAGCAACAACAGTTGAACACTCTGTCTAATACGGTGGCCGGATTGGTGCGGAGCGCTTCCCGGTCTTCATCCAGCTCACCTCCGGCGGCACCACGCACTGACGTGCACCATGACAGAGTCAGGTATAAGCACGTCACCACCCCGGAGCGGTACAGCGAGAATCCCAACACCTGCGACAGGTTCATTCTGGCCTGTGAGCTGTACTTCGCGGAGTTCCCCGACATGACTGAACACCAAAAGGTTTTGATGATGACCCAGTGCCTCACAGGAGAGGCCTAGGACTGGGCCACGGCAGTTTGGAAGGCTGGAGGAGAAACTACGAGGAACTACAACGCTTTTCTGACCCAGTTTCGCATCGTATTCGACCATCCGGAACAAGGGAGAACGAGTGGGCAGCGGTTACTCCATCATAAACAAGGGAGCACATCAACCGCGGAATACGCCATCAAGTTCCAGATCCTGGCTGCAGAGAGCGGATGGGGACCAGCTGCGCTGCGAGACATCTTCCTGGAGGGGCTCAAACCCTCCATCAGGAAGGAGATAGCCTGCAGAGACACCGGGCAGGCCCTGGAGGAGCTCGTAAAACTCGCTATCACACTGGATGTTCATCAAAGAGCGGAAGGGCCTCACCGAAGCAGCGCTGAAGGCTCGACATCTCATCGCTCTCCACCAGGTCTTGCGGAGATGCCTCTGTTCGCCCATATGGACTACGGGGAACCCATGCAGGTGGGATCTCATACTATCCACGAGGGTGACGGATTAAATTCAGCGTATGCTCCAGCAGACCGACCCAGCCGGGTCGAGGGACAATGTCACCAGCAAAAACTACCCAGGGCTAAGGTAAAGCAAAAAGCGGTAATCCCGTTTCTTTCCCATTCTCTCACTGGGTCGCAATTTTGCTTCGAGGTAGTTTTGTTAGTCAATGACACGCCTATACACGTTGCGGCTCTGATAGATTTGGGGGTGACCGGTAACGTTATGACTCAGGCACTTGTTAAACGGCTGGATATCGCCACCTCTCGTTTAGATAAGCTGGTCTATGCTAAGTTGTTTGACGGGCACACGCTAGGCGGAAACCGGGTTACCCACAGGACGGAGGACTTGGTACTGAAGGTTACTCAATCGCACGCGGAAATCATTTATTTCTTGGTCGTGCAGCATGAGCGCCTGGCGGTAGTGCTAGGTCTACCGTGGTTACACAAACATAACCCCCAAATAGATTGGGTATCGAGACAAATCATCTCGTGGTCAGATGACTGTAAAGAATGGTGTATACAGGTGGATCTCTCCTTAACCACTACCAATGTGGAAAGCCCGCATGCACACCAACAGATATCTTTACCCGATGATTATGCGGATTTTTCCGACGTGTTCTCACCTGCTCGCGCTGCTTGCCTTCCGCCACATCGCCCTTGGGACTGCGCCATAGACCTCCTGCCCGGTAAAATGCCTCCGCGAACACGCATATATCCATTGTCCCGCATGGAAACAACCGCCATGGAGGATTATATACAGGAGGCGCTCTCCCAAGGTCTTATTAGCAGATCTAATTCCCCGGCATCTGCGAGCTTTTTCTTTATTGAAAAGAAGGACGGGGGGCTCAGGCCGTGTATCGATTACCGGGGATTAAACGAGGTAACTGTTAAGTACCCGCATCCTATACCGCTGGTTCCATCCGCGCCAGAGCAGCTTAAAGACGCCACTGTTTTTACCAAGCTCGACTTAAGGAGTGCATACAATCTTGTGCGTATCAAAGCAGGAGATGAATGGAAAACCGCCTTCATCACTACCACAGGGCATTACGAGTACAACGTCATGGCATATGGGCTAGCTAACGCTCCAAGTTACTTCCAGGCCTTTATGAATGATGTGTTTCGCGACATGCTAGAAAAATATGTAATCGTATACCTAGACGACATCTTGGTTTACTCCCCGGATCTAACCACTCATGTTAAGCATGTTCGATCCGTATTGTCTCGCTTGAGGAAGCATCATCTATTTGTCAAGGCAGAGAAATGCGAATTTCACAAGGACAAAATCTCCTACCTAGGTTATCGAATAGGTACAAAGGGGGTAGCTATGGAGAAGGACAAAATCCGCGCAATTACCTCTTGGCCTATCCCAAAATCGGTTAAAGACCTGCAGAGATTTCTGGGATTTGCTCATTTTTATAGGCGATTTATACACGGCTTCAGTGCAGTCACGGCGCCTCTGACGGATTTGCTGAAGGGTTCTCCTAAGAAAATCGTACTTACCGACAAGGCTCTACAAGCTTTCCGTCAGCTGAAACAACTCTTTATCTCTGCTCCCTTGTTAAGAGCCCCGGATCCTGAGAAGGGATTCGTATTCGAAGTGGACGCTTCGGAGGTAGGCTTAGGCGCCGTGCTCTCGCAACACCACAAGCCCAAAGGACGTCTCCATCCGTGCGCTTTTTATTCCCGAAAGCTGAGCCCCGCTGAACGCAACTATGACATCGCTAATAGGGAACTCCTCGCTGTGAAAGCAGCCTTAACGGAATGGCGACACTGGTTGGAGGGTTCAAGGTTTCCTTTTACCGTGATCACCGATCACAGAAACTTGGAATTCCTCCAGCGAGCAAAGCATCTGAACACTAGACAGGCACGTTGGTCCTTATTTTTCTCACGCTTCCACTTTACAATTACCTATCGTCCAGGCTCCAAAAATGTTCCTGCGGATGCACTATCACGGCGGCACATGTCAGATCCGCCCCCCAAGAGGCCACAAAACATCCTCCCAAAGGGTATCGTTTTAGCCAACATCACTTGGGAACTGGACGAGGAGATCCAAGCGGCCGCTCAGGATATTCCCGTTTCTAGGCGATATCCCCCAGGGAAAACGTTCGTCCCGGATCAGTTCAGGGAACGCCTTATTCGGATGGTACATGCTAACCCCTCGACGGGTCATCCAGGGATCAAAGCTACACTAACTGCAATCCGAGAAAAATACTGGTGGCCGGGCCTGGAACATTCGGTCAAGCGTTCAGTTAGCTCATCTGCCATTTGTGCTACTAGTAAGGACCCTCGTATGCTGCCGGCTGGGAGGCTCCTGCCACTCCCGATTCCGGCAAGACCTTGGTCCCACTTGGCATTGGATTTCGTTTCAGATCTCCCGCTTTCTCAGGGATATACGGTGGTCTTAGTCGTAGTGGATCGGTTTTCTAAAGCAGTTAGATTCATTCCCTTTAGCGCTTTGCCCACAGCTAAACAGGTTACTGAGGCCTTGTTCGATCACGTTTTCCGACATTACGGGATTCCGGAAGACATCGTTTCCGATCGAGGTCCTCAATTTATTTCAAGAGTCTGGAGGGCCTTCCTTAAGAAATTGGGTACCGCAGTTAGTCTAACTTCCGGTTATCACCCGCAGTCTAATGGTCAGGCGGAACGCAGTATACAGGAACTAACTCGTTACCTCCGATTGTATTGCAGCTACAGGCAGAACGATTGGGCGGACTTCCTCTCTTGGGCGGAGTACGCGCACAATTCGATACGGCACTCGGCTACCGGCCTGACCCCCTTTCAGTGCGTGTTGGGGTATCAACCGCAGTTTTGTCCGTGGGACCGCGAGGAATCAGGGGTTCCCAGTGTAGATGGTTGGTTCCGCGAAGCTGAACGCGTCTGGGAAAGGGCTCATGCCAGCATCGGTCGTGCTGTACGCAGGTTTACTCAACAGGCTAACCGCAAGCGGCGAGAATCTGCTCAGTACCAAGTCGGGGACAGGGTATGGTTGTCTACAAGGGACATGCAAGAACCTACACCGTCCCGGAAACTAACTCCCCACTTTATAGGTCCTTTTCTGATCACGGCCGTAGTCAACCCTGTTTCTTACCGCCTACAGCTACCCCCACACATGCGGATCAATCCCACATTTCACGTTTCCCTCCTCAAGCCAGCGGTTAGGGGTCCCCTGGATGACGGGGTGTCTCTACCCTCGCATCCGGGTCCGCTGGAGGTTGATGGTGCTCCCGCATTTCGGGTCAGGGCCCT